>CM042671.1:7102539-7415145 GCA_023638005.1 Forsythia suspensa
AAAAGTCACGGGGTATTCAATTAAAACCTTGTATGAGTCTCTATAAGTTACGGAGTATTCAAATTGAGAAATATTTCTAGAGATTCTTTATTTACCAAACTTCTAGAGACTTTTGAAGACTTTTTTGTAAAAATATATATAGCAAATCTAAAAAAAAGTATCTCATCTACCGTGAGATTTGTGAAGACTTCAAAGCCCCAAAATAAAGAACGTCCAATTTTTTCACTTCTAGGGTTTTTTGGTATCTCTTCCATTCAAGTAAAATTTGTTGTAATCAATAATTTATATGCAATTGTATCTAGAATTTGCAGTAATCAAAGCTTTGATATTACAGTAGTCTTGTAGTCTTGTGTCAAAACTTGAGGATATTTTACGTGATGAATTTACAGTAATTTGATTAATGTTAGTGGGAGTCAAATTTTTCGCTTAATTATTAAAAATTATTCCATGGTAATAGTTTGATATTGTACTGGAAATCTTTTGTTTTACTTTGATTATTTTATTAATGTAATTTAGCTAATAATTAATTTGGCTAATAGGTCAACAAAATAAGTCTGTCATTATTTGTCTGTTATTTATATTATTTTAAACATTGTTAAAATAATTTTGTGCCAAAAAAATGAATTTAGAATACACAATCTTATATGATTTCTCTTTATTTTAGAGAAAATTCTTTTATTGAAAATAAAGAATGAATCGATCAATACTAATGTATATATACAATAACATAAGTTAACCTACTTTATTAATTTCACAGCCAATAAGAATGACAGGCTAACAATGAGAAATATAATTTATTATTTTGAGTTTTTAATTACAAGTGTTGTGGATGATTTGGACATATAAAATAATATTATAGTGTATATAAATTTAGCTTAATATTTAAAAAAAATGAAGTATATAGAAGTTTACAAAAGTCTTTAATAAAAGTCTACAGAAGTTTAAAGAAGACTTTTATTTTCCAAACAAATTTATAAAAGTCACTTAAAAGTCCATAAATTCCACAAAAGTCAACTACTTATAAAAGTCTATAAAAGTTTTTAAAAGTCTCAATTGAATACACCCCCCTTAATAAATTGAGATGTTTTAAAATATAAATTTTCGACACACTTACAAGCTAAAAAAGGGTACATTTTTTTTTTCTTTTTCACCGAATGAAAAAATTGTTGGAATTTGTGTTAAGTTGTGGAGTCTAATTTGTTGCATTACGTGGAGTTGAGCGCGGATCGACCTTGGGGTTGGAAGGGGGGCAGGCGGCCCCCCTCCCGGGGGCTCGGGGGCAGCGCCCTCGAAAGGTCTACGGTATTTATATTTGCTTACGTAAGGGTGTTTTTCAAAATTTTGCCTTCGTAATTAGGTTGTTCTAGTATTTCATTATAACTAGGAAACCTTCATTGAGTTGTCTTATAGTTTCATTATAATTAGAGAACCTTCATTGGGTTGCCTTAGAGTTTCATTATAATTAGGGAACATTCATTGGTTTACCTTAGAGTTTTATTATAATTAGGGAATTCTTATTGGATTGTTATACATATGACTAATTTCTTGAAAACAAAGATCATCATTCATTATAGTGAAAATACTGCAGCGACTGAAGACATGACGTAGTCTCATATTGAGGCGAACCTATATAAATATTTGTGTTCTTTATTTTTCGCTATTTTATTTATTGCTCCAATCCTAACAATTTGAAAAATCTTTTTGATTCAAGATAAATAATTCTAAAATGAAGTTTAAAGGGAAAATTGTACAGTCTACAATTTAAAGACTAGATTAAGGTAGATAATGTAGGTTAGATTTGGACTTGTTTTTTATTTAGGCTCATTTCACATGTAAGTAGGCTAATTAAAAAAAAAAAAAATGGGCCAAAATTTTTAGGCCCTGAATAGTTAGGGGGCCCTAGGCAGTTGCCTAGCCGCCTAGGGCCAGGGCCGGCCCTGCGCCTAATGTGATGGTTCTTATAGATACAATAGCAAGTGTGATGTGGTTATTGCTGATTTATTCCCCGTGAGGGAAATAAAGTGGTCCACTGTTTGTTACCTTTTCCTTGTTCGCTTCGAACTGAGTTGATTGTTACTCGATCTTTATTGTGTCGTTTGTTGTTGGTGACATCAATTAATAAAGACATGAAATAGTTTTAAAAATGTTAAATTTACAAGAAAAAAAAAATTGAACTTTGATAGTCCCTTTGTTATCATTGAGCTTCAATCTTATGGCCCTTCAAAATATTTTGAACTTTTATTCCTCCCACCTTTCTAAATAAGACAAATTAATTAGCTAACCACCATATTAATCTCTACTTACCAATTAGTGTAATCTGACAAAGAAATTTAAATAATCAAGATAATCTCATTTACTCAAGCTAATTATGATTCACTATAAGTACGACAATTTTCCATACTCTTGTGCTTTAAAATTCAAAAGAGATGGCTTCTTCTTCTTCTAACACCCAGTATGAAGTGCTAATTGATAATTCAATTTTAAATGTTATGTCAGTTGATATTCAATTTGATGAGATATTAGTTTTTATGTTGTAAATGTGCGTTAAATAAAAGTTTGACTTTGTTTACTCAAGTATAACTTTTCCACAAGATTTATAAGTTACTCTAGAATTAAGAAAAAATATTATAAAGAATAACCGTTAGGTAACGACAAGTATATATCAATACACGAAAGAAAGTGAAGATATTCAACTCCATTATTGTAACGCCCCGGATTCTCTCAACCCGGAGGGTCACTTAAATAATCTTTAAAATATATTTGACGATGCCAAATAATATTTCCCGTGACTTTGAAGGGTTTTAAAAATATAACTTTTGTGAAAAATAATAAGCGCGCAATGGAAAAATGATTTTTCTTTAAATTTTCATGGTTTTGCCTATACCTTGATAGGTATCGCCACAATTTATTTGACCATACAAACGAACTCCAAAAATTCCAAAATTTTTACTGTGGATACTTGAGACTACATAATATAACATGTTAAAATTTCAAACCTCAACTACGATGTTTGTCATGTGAAAATATTAGCCGAAGTTGCTTGAAAAACTGTCCAGTGCACTTTAAGGCAGCCCGCTAAAAGGTTCATAATAAATTCACATGATGGAATTTTTGAGTGATTCTAATTTCTGTTATTAGAAAACATATAGGGCTTTCAATACCTATTGATTTCACTCAAAAACTCCAAACATATGGAGAGTTATGATTTTTCAAATTAGAAGCAGTAAGCTGAAAAATCAGAAAAGTGGAACTAGGCAATTTCTAACTTGAAAATTTTAACGGCAAAGAAGACAACATCTCGTTTTCCATAAATATACATAATTAAATACTGAAAATCAAATACTTGAAATATTGTATTTACATCATAATTGACTTGATCATCTCGACGTAAAAACTTAAATTAGATATGGAAATTCCACATCATGCTCGCTAGCCTACGCTATCGCATCAATGCCAACTAATTCAATCTAAAAATTTGTTCGTTTTGGGGTGAATATTTCATAAGAAATACTTTGTAGCAATACATACTAACATGTGAAAAAAATTATAAGGAAACATAAATGCTCATGCCATCATTTTAAACGTACATAGGAACATCATAAATTGGTAGTCGGCACCATTAACATAAGTGTGATTTCCTTCAATCACCGTCATGCATATGTGATTACATTCAATCACAATCATAATGTTTATTCATAAATCATTTTCATGGAATTTATATAATAATATAATTTTCCGAACATCATTAAGAAAATCATTGCAAAGTAGTAAGTAAAACTATCTCGGAATAGAGTTTTTGGTTGAAGTTGTGATGGAGAATGAATTGTTACTCCTCCTTTTACAAAATAAATAGGTGCCTTTGCCTTTTTGTTCACCCAAAACATACTATGGTCACAAGCTTTAAATGAAGTTGAAAAATAGAGAATTATGGGCTGATTTTCTTAGATGAAAGTGGCGGGAATTTTTTCTAGAACACAACAACAACTTACTGCTCGATCGAAAATTTGGTGATGAAAGAGAGAGAATAAGACTTATATTTATTGGTTGATAAATAAGGTGAATTCCAGCGAATTTTCTGGGCACTTTTCGTGGATGAAAATGAAGATGAAAGTGATTGAAAAAGTAAAGAAAAAACACAGCAAACACTTACTGCTAGGCGGAAATTGAAGGGAGAGAAAGTGTGGTTTGTTGCTTAAGTTCTGTGTTGATTTTCCTTGGGTCTAAGAGCACACTTTAAGAAATAATTTGGAGGGTGATTAAGTGATTTTTTGCTGCCAAATTTGTGAAGAAAAATCAAGGGTAAAGCTCCTAATGATGGCTGAAAATTTGGAAAGAAAAGGGGACTTACTGCTGTACTTATGGGGCTGGAAATAGAGTGAATTTATGTGGGATTGAAATGAAGGAAAAAAGGGGATTATGGGGAATGAAATTGAGGACTTTTGCCGGGGAATAGCAGTTAGGTTGGTGGCTGAATTGTGAGAGAGAAAAAGAGGTAGAAAATGAAATTTGGCGGGAGATGGAAAACGGTTTTCTTCATGTTAGGGGGAGGAGGGGTTGTTGTGGATGATTTTCAGCAGGTTTCTTAGGAGTATTTCAGTTGTATTTCAAGTGGATTAGAGGGTGTGAAAATGGGTAGGTAGTGGATGGTTTTTTGTAGGAAACATGGGGTAATGTAGCTGATGGAAATATGGGACCTAAAGGGTGGTTTTTCAGCAGTTTTGGAGGGGAAGGATCATGGGTACGTTTTCAATAGTTAGATTGGGGATTAATTAGCTGTAATAGGTGGGTAACAAGGTTGGTAAAAAGTGTTGATCATGGGGGAGAAAATGGCTAAAGGAAATTGGAGGAAGTGGGTGGTTTTTGCTTAGTCACTAGGGGTTGTTTGAAGTTATAAATTGGCAGGGTTAAGGGGTTGTATATATGGTGTGTTTAATTTGGCAAGAAATAAGGGGTTGTTTGGAGAAGTTTTTCTTGCAGTAGAATAGCACGATAATGAAGTTGCTTCTAAGTGAAAAGTTGACTGAAAAATGATCGAAACTAAGATGAATGAATTGACTAAAAATGGGTAGATAAGATGTTTTATTATCGTTAGTTTTCAATTTTTCGGTTGGTCTAAAATAAATATAACATTAACTCAAGATCAATTGTTTGGGTTAAGAAAATTTAATTAGTCTCAGTGATTAATAAAATTTTATGCACATCATATCAAATAAAAGACAAGCTCGTGCAAAATAATCTCGACTAAAATATTTTAAATCATACTCGAATTTTGTAGCGACGCCGGAAGTTAAAATTTTATTTCATTGAAATAAAAGGCAAAATTTTTTCCGGTCGTTACAACCCTCCCTACTTAAAATAATTTCGTCCTCAAAATTTAACTTACTTGGTTTTCAAGGTCCATGTACTTTGTTCAAACATTTTCTTCTCTTTCCTAAGTGACCCATCTTCCTCGTGTCTAACCCACTGAACTTTAACTATAGGGATCTCACGGTTTCTCATAACATGGCCTTTTCTTTCTAGGATCACCGCATGTGTTATCTCATAAGTTATATCATTCCTTAAATCCAACAACTCATATTTTATCACATGCGTAGGATCATGCACGTATTTCCTTAACATCGAAACGTGGAATACGCCGTGCAATGTCGAGAGCTACGACACATGTAATTTTTTTTCAAGAATCTGAAATGGGCCGAAGTTGGTCTTAACTTCCTTTTTTTTCAAAACGTAAAATTTCTTTCATCGAAGCTACTTTAAGAAATACTTTCACCCCGACTTCAAACTCTAACTCGTTCCTCCTTTGGTCGGCATAACTTTCTTGACGATCATGCATTGTCTTAATTATAGATTTGATCTTGTTTATAGCTTCTACCATTTTTTCAAGTAATTCTGGATCCAAAATTATTCTTTCCCCAACCTCATCCCAACAAATTGGCTAACAAAATCAACGACCATAAAGTGTCTTATATGGTGCCATGTCAATAATAGCTTGGAAACTATTATTATATGCAAACTCTACCAACAATAAGCGACTTTCCCATTTACTACCTAGATCTAGAACGCATGCCCTCAACATATCTTCCAGAATTTGAATGGTTTATTTTGATTTCCGTCGGTTTGAAGATGATAAGTTGTGCTAAATTTCAATTTAGTACCCAAAACTCCTTGAAGACTTTTCCAAAAATTTGAGGTAAACCTCGGGTCTCGATCTGATACAATGGATCGCTGGTACCTCATGAAGTCTGACAATTTATTTGACATACAAATGTGCTAACTGCTCCAAACTATAATTCATTCAATCCGCAAAGAAAAAATGAGCAGATTTTTTCAAACGGTCTACTACAACCCTAATGGCATCATGACCTCTTGCCGATCAAAGAAAACCCATAACGAAATTCATTGCAATTTTCTTCCATTTCCATTGTGGCATATCCATTGGATTTAATGGCCCTAACAACCTCTGATGTTCCGTCTTTACTTGTTGACACACCAAACACTTAGACACAATTCGAGTTGCAATCCTTTTCATGTTTCTCCACCAAAATATATTACGTAAATCTTTATACATTTTAGTTCCTCCTGGATGTGCAGCGTAAGGAGCGGAATAAACTTCAGATAAAATGTCATTTTCTAGATCTTCATCCTTAGGCACACAAATTCGACCTTTGAACATCAAAGCTCTGTCTTCTGCTATTTTAAATTCTTTCCACATTTTAGTTCCTACTTCAATCCTGATTTTTTCTAAGAAAGGATCATCTTTTTGAGATGTCACAATTCTATCTCTGAGTGTCAGTTTTAATGTCATACTTGTTATCATTGTTGATGCCTGCACTGGCGGCGCCAACACTTCAATTCTTAAATTCTCAAAATCCTTGATCAATTTCTGTTGCTTCGTTTACAACGCTAACAATTGACTCATATTCTTCCTGCTTAGAGCTCATGCGACTACATTAGCCTTACCGGGATGGTACATGATAGTATAGTCATAGTCCTTCACCAACTCTAACCACCATCATTGTCTTATTTTTAACTCCTTCTAAATGAAGAAGTACTTGAGACTCTTGTAGTGTATGTAAATCTCACACTTGCTTCTACTAGCACATTATCTAGTATTGTCTCTTCCAATGAGATGTCGGTGAGAAAGACAAGATATCCTTGATAGGATGCCTTAACCCTTGACCGTAATACCTAAACTCTTGACCTCCTGGTTGCCAAAAGACAACTTCTTTCTCCAAAACACACAATTGCGCGACAAGGTTATTTCTTAGCCAAACTATATCCAAAAATATATCAAAATATTTCATTCCACCACAATCAAGTTTACTTCTAATATCAAACCATCAAATTTTTTTCTGTACTACCTTTGATATTTTATAAATGTCTATATGTCCTATTAATGACATACTAACATCAAGTACACTATTATAATCCTTCAAATACACAACAATCATACTTGGCAACAAAAAATCATAATGAAGGAGAACTCACAATGACGGAAAAAGTTAATAATCTTTTATCATCATTCAAGAGAAATACAGATAAAGAAATAGCGTTTGGCGCTCGAACAACTGGAAAGAAAAATCATACTCCCTAAATACTACTATCTAAAATTCATCTGAAACAGAAATCTTACTAGAGTCGTCCTATCTCTACTCCTCAACGTTTGAGATAGGCGATGGTGCATCTTCACAGATTTTCATATCTCGATAGCACTCTTTCAGCCTCTGGAAACTCAAGTGCAATATCCTGAGCCTCTTCCCATAGTGCCATCAACTTTGCACAGAATGCCTAATAGTCAATCTCTCGTGGTAGGATGGGTACAACTGACGCCCATAATGGATCATAAACCATCTCAGCCACATCTTGCCACTCGTATGGTAATGTGCCGATAAGGTGGCGCATAGCCCAGCAACCAGTGACAACAAAACCTAATCGCCTTACCTCCGTCCACATTACCAGCATCCTCTGGATGTGCTGGCCCATGTCGTGTCTCGAGTTCTACTGGTATTCTTCATATCGTCTGAGAATTTCATCGCTGCCTATTGGCCTAAACGTGCACGTCTTTCTATAAGTTCTCTTAGTTCGTACCATGTGTGGAATACCAATTATGAAAAGTATGATTAGGTGGGTATCTAACACCTTTTAATTAAATCCGAGGACTAAAAAATAAATTTTAATGAAATTAGGTCACATTCTCAAAATACTTAGTACGCAAGAATAAATATCCACATTTCATTTTCAATTTCATATTTTCTAAACATAACATTTCATCATAATTGAAGCGGATATAAAAATTCGTATATAAGAATTTTTCAAACTTTTCTTTACGTCAGAGTTGGCGTAGCGCGGCAATGGCGAATAGTGACATTTGAATCCTTAAGATCTGAATCATTCAAATTTAGACTTGAGACTACATTCTACACCATGTTAAAATTTCAAACCTCAACTACATCGTTTGTTAGGTGAAAATATTAGCTGAAGTCTCTTAAAAAATTGTCCTTGGTACCTTAAGGTAGCCCGCTAAAATATTCATAATAAATTTATACGACAGAATTTTTGAGTGATTCTAATTGCTGTTATTAGAGAACATATAGGGATTTCTATAGTCACTAATTTCACTCAAAAACTCTAAACATACAGAGAGTTATGATTTTTTAAAGTAGGGACAATAAGTTGAAAATTCAGAAAAGTGGAATTGGGCAATTTCTAACTTGAAAATTTTAACGGAAAAGAAACCAACATCTCGTTTTCTATAAATATTACATAATTAAATACTGAAAATCAAATACTTAAAATATCATACATCATAATTGACTTGATCATCTCGACGTCAAAGCTTAAATTAAATAAGAAAATTCCACATCATACTCGCTAGCCTAACGCCATATTATCAACGCCTACCAATTCAATCTGAAAATTTATTCGTTTTGTGGTGGGTATTTCATAAGAAACACTCAGTAGCAATACATACTAACATATGGAAAAAATTATAAGTAAACATGAATGTTCATGCCATCATTTTAAACGTACATAGGAACAACATATATTGGTAGTCAACACCATTAACTTAAGTGTGATTTCCTTTGATCACCGTCATGCATATGTGATTACCTTCAATCACAATCATAATATTCCTTCAAAAAATCATTTTCATGGCATTTATATAACAATATAATTTTCTGAACGTCATTAAGGAAATCATTGCAAAGTAGTAAGTAAAACCACCTCGAAATAGAGTTTTCGGTTGAAATTGTGATGGAGAATGAATTGTTACTGCATCTTTTCCAAAATAAATTGGTGCCTTTGCCTTTTTGTTCTCCCAAAATATACTATGGTCACAAGCTTTAAATGAAGTTGAAAAATAGAGAATTATGGGCTGAATTTCTTAGATGAAAGTGGTTGGAATTTTTTTCTTGAACAGTGCAACAACTTAGTGCTGGACCGGAAATTTGGTGATGAAAGAGAGACAATATGTGACGACTCCTAAATTTTCGATATTTTTTTTAATCTTTACTTTAGGTCTGCTGAAGGCTTTTAGTGTCCTCAAGCTATACTAGAAAACTAAATTTTAAAAGATTCTAATATCCTTTAAAACTAACTTTTAAAAGATTCTAATATCCTTTTGTTGAACACACAGAGCTGGTATTTGTGTCTTCGCTTCAGGTCTGAAGGCTTCTAGTATCATCGAGTTGAGTTAGAAAACCAGTTTCTGATTGATACTAGTATCCGTATATCGGTCCCAAATCAAACATGCTATTTCAATTTTTAAGTTTATTATCTTAACTCATAATACTTAAATTAAAATTATAACATACAATCTTTAAGATTTTAAAACTGAAACGAGAAGTAAAATTTTACGAATGTAAATGACATAATTATTTGTAAGCTTGAATATATAAACTTAACCACAAATGTAATACATAAGATTCTCATTCTTCTAAATACATCGGGTTTCCTATAATTTATAAAATCAAGTTTCCCGATTTACGCAAAAGAAACAAAACAACATTATACCATACATGAGAATCTACAAAAGGGATTGAACCAAAAGAAAACATACATACTTCACGTGATAAAATATAGATTCCTCAAGAACTCCAATGACATCGCGTTATAAACAAAAACCGTTTTATAACTTCTTTCTTTTATGTATACTCCGGGCCATTGCGGATAGTGAGTCCAAACGTCTCTTTTCGTAATGATATGATACTCTCTTCCATCATTGGACGCCCTTCCCCACGTTTTCACTACCTCGGTGTATTTTCTATTCATTTTCTGCAAAGTCATAAAATGACTTATAAGCTGCGAAGCTTAGCGAGTAAAGCAACAAATAAGGCACACATATTATCATTTAATTCATACAATTCATGAATACTACTTCTTAGCCTTAGCTTATAATTTCATATGTGCTAAATGAAAGTCAACATATGAGCATCCAATAACATAAGAAAACATCATCTTCATATTAATCACCACATTTATATATATATATATATATATATATATATATATATATATATATATATATATATATATATATATGTGTGTGTGTGTGTGTGTGTGTGTGTGTGTGTGTGTGTGTGTGTGTGTGTGGGGGAAAACATAAGGCTGTTTTTAACAAAAATTTGCATTCTTGAAATAAGAATTTAGTTCACATAATTCATCTATGAACCAATTATATACCTGAATATAGAATGCATATGCAACCAATTTTATCTTGTCTTTGGGCCCATCACATACATAGAAACTTGTATACCGAGAGCTCAAACATTGTGCTTAAAATAGCGCTAAGGTCATCATACTTTCTTCGAGCAATTCTTTGCTCATTGGAATCCCAAAGGCTCTATGGCCCCAACTCTTTAAACAGCCCTTGTGGCTAGGAGCTTATAAAAGGCCCTTGTGGCCTTAACTTTCATATGGCCCTTGTCGTCGACTTTCTCACTGATTGGACCATATGGTCCATGAGGCATCAACCCCTATTGGTGTACATCTATGTAGGGAACTTTGTTATTAATCATGCTCAATTTTATTCTTGCCTAACACATGAATTAAGTCTCTTTAAAGATCATGATTACATATATCATCTCAAATATTTTCAAGTATGCTTTCATGTCAGCTTTTTAACAGAGACATAAGAATTATGTTTGGATGATAACAAGAAATATAACACATGTATAACTTCCACATGTTGTTCATGTGAGAGAGCTACTAGAAGCACGAATCCAAGAAATACTTTGAATCAAAACATCTTACTATAGAGGCTACTAGAAGCACGAATATAGGAAATACTTTGAATTTCAACATCAAAACATCGTACTGCAGAGACAACCACAACCACGAATCCAGGAACCACTTTGAATTTTAACATCCTTATCATTTAATTTAACAATCATAATGAAGACCAATATCCATTCTAAGAGAAATTCTAAAACCAAGTAAGGTACTTGCTTGAGCATTTAGTAAATGCAAAGTGAAAGTCTTTGTAACATAAATTTACTTAAGGAAGTGAATAGATTAACCTCTAATTATAACTTGAACTACAATCACATATCATTTAAACACATAAAATTTCTTGATCTCAAATAAGATAGATTAGAGTTGCCCAAAGTAAAGCTATTCAAATTAACTATTACGAAAAGTTAAATTAAGGTCATATGAAACTTTGGAATATTTGAAAACATTATATTTCTTTAATTTGTTATAAATATTCAACCCAATGAAAACTTACTACTGCTGATAATAAAATTTCAGAAATTAAATACATATAGAGCACTAATCTATCCTTTTAGAACCTTAAATCTTCGTGGAATTGATTTACTCATTATGCATAAATGAAAACATTATGTTAGAGTAAGGAACCATACTACTAGAAACTAAAATATCAAGAATAAACTCAAAGAATAGCAAATTTCAAATGATATAAAATTGGAATTCATTTACTCCTTTTGAATAAGTGAAAACATCATGTTAGAATGAGAAACCATAGTGCTGGAAATCAGAAAACAAGTGCAAGAAGCAACCTACTGTAAAATGATGGAAATTAGTAAGTGATTTCAATAACATAGTTGTTGCATTTGCTGGAAAGAGATGGAGAATACTATTGATAAGGAAGATAATTAAGGAAATTTTCTTGATTCCAACATGGGTAAAGCAGAATTCTAAAATCCAACATAAACAACCATTAATTAAAAATAACTTTAAGGAATAAACATAATTAACTTATGAATTACTGCAGAATGTTTTCTTACTTATGAACAAAATGAACATATAAACAAATAAATGCTTTACTCACATTATTTTACCTTTGGCTGTAATTTTCTTTCTATGGCTAAAGTTTTCTATTTATAGAGGAAACTAGAGGAGCCTTAGGTATTGTTTGTTCTTTCTTATTTCTACATTTTCACTTATTTAATGTTTTATTGACCTAATTTTGGTTATTTTATCCTTAATGTATACGTATATAGTATTATATTATTAAATTAATTTACATTTGTATTTTAAGTTTTGCCAAACAACCCCTAAATAGTCATGATTATATTTTGACATGTGTCTCCAAATTCATTATTTTAATAGAAAAATAGGCAGATTTTTCATGTTGACATGATATGTTCGGATCAATATTTGAGGGTCCTAACGAGATCCAAACCGAGAGAACTTTATACCTTTACGAAGTTCTAGTTACAAGCTTCGTAACGCATACACATGCAACAAGAATGTATCATCCAACTGCTCGTACGACTCACTCAAAGTAGGCTTCTCGACCACATAATTTTATACTTAGCAAAATTTCCAGATTTTCTAAAATTTCACTCAACTTTGGTTCAAATTTGGTTCGACTTTTGTGCTTATCCCAACTCAAAAAGTCTATAAATTTAATACCAAAATGAAGGTCTCGGTATGAACTTCGAGGTGATATGACATGCATCATCCACACTTTGCTGTGCTATTGATGGAATGCTTATAAAGTAGGCTCGAACACAATGACAAAACTGTAATTTTTTCCCAAATTTCCAGATTTTGGTACTGCCTTCAACTATTAAAATATGACTAATTTGGTCCTAATATTCCAACTTCAATTTCCTCTAATTTGGTCCTTAAAATTTAATTAACACAATTTTCTCTACTTTTCACATCATACACCATTGAAAATTTTCAATTCTTAAAGAAATTGATCTTTTGAACTTGAAGTATACTTTTACATATTAATATTCGATAAAAATTTAGACATGAAATTTTCGGGACGTTACAGAATAAGACTTATATATATTGGTTGATAAATGAGGTGAATTCCAGCAACTTTTCTGAGCACTTTTGGTGGCTGAAAATGAAGATGAAAGTGACTGAAAAAGTATAGAAAAAAAAATAGCAAACACTTAGGGCCTGCTTGGGAGTTTTTTTTCCATTGGTTTTGACCGGTTTTGAGTGGTATCATTTATGAAAGGTTGTAAAAACCAGTGCTTGTTTGTTTTTTGGAGCACCTGTTTTGGGCGGTTAAAAACTAGTGTAGTGTAATTTAAAGCGTATCTCCCAATCCTCCAAATTGGTGGTTTTTTGCCATTCTTCAAAATTTCTTCCAATTTTACCCCATTTCAAACAATTATTTTCAAAACTACCATAGACTTAATATTTGTAAAAATAAAAGAACATATACAAAAGAAAAAAACTCATGCAAGAACATAAATTTATTTTTATATTTTCAATGTTAGGTGGATATAAAAATTTTTAAAATTTAATTTAATTTTTTTTATATATGGGCATATATGTAATTTGATTATCTTAAAAAACTTTTAGAACAACTAGATAATAAACTCCCAAGCATGCGTTGGATCATTTAAAAAACCGCTACTAAAAACCACCAAAAGCCGCTCTACTCATAAACACCAAAAATCGGTACTTTAAAAAACTCTCATAACTGGTAGTCCATAACTCCCAAGCAGTCCCTTACTACTGGGCTGAAATTGAAGGGATAGAAAGTGGGTTTTGTTGCTTAAGTTCTGTGTTGATTTTCCTGGGGGCTAAGTGCACACTTCAGGGACGAATTTGGAGGGTGATTAAGTGATGTTTTTTCTGCCAAATTTGTGAAGAAGAAGCAAGGGTAAAGCTCCTAATGATGGCCGAAAATCTAGAAAGAAAAGGGGACTTGCTGCTGTATTTATGGGGCTGGAAATAGAGTGAGTTGTTAGTGTTTATTTGGAATGAAGGGAATAAGGAGGGATTATGGGAGAACAAAATTGAAGAATTTTGGGGGGGGGGGGGGGGAAATGGCAGTTAGGTTGGTGGCTGAAATGTGAGAGTAAAAAGGGTAGAAAATGGGGCTGAAAACTGGGAGATGGAAAACAATTTTCTTCAGGTTGGGGGAGGGAGCTGTTGTGGACAGTTTCAGCAGGTTTCTTAGGAGTATTTCAGCTGTATTTCAAGTAGATTAGAGGGTGTGAAAATGGGTAGGTGGTGGATGGTTTTTGGCAGGAAACATGGGGTAATGTAGCTGATGGAAATATGGGACCTAAAGGATGGTTTTTCAGCAGTTTTGGAGGGAAAATCTGGGGGCTGTTTCATCAAGTTTAGGGGCGGGGGATCATGGGGACATTTTCAGTAGTTATATTGGGGGTAAATTAGCTTCAATAGGTGGATAACAAGGTTGGTAAAAAGTGTTGATCATGGAGGATAAAAAGGCTGTAGGAAATGGGAGGAAGTGAATGGTTTTTGCTTATTGCTTAGTCATTAGGGGCTGTTTGGATTATAAATTGGTAGGATTAAGGGGCTGTTTGGTGTGTTTAATTTGGCAAGAAATAAGGGGTTGTTTGGAGAAGGTTTCTTGCAGTTGAATAGCACAATAATGAAGTTGCTTCTAAGTGAAAAGTTGACTTAAAAATGGTCGAAACTAAGATGAATGAATTGACCAAAAATGGGTAGAGAAGATGAATTATTTTCGTTAGTTTTCAATTTTTCGGTTGGTCTAAAATAAATCTAAAATTGACTCGGGTTAAATTGTTTGGGTTAAGAAAATTTAATTAGTTTCGGTGATTAATAAAATTTCATCCATGTATGTCATATCAAATAAAAGGCAAGCTTGTGCAAAATAATCGCGACTAAAATATTTTAAATCATACTCGAAAGTTCGTAGCGACGTCGGAAGTTAAAATTTTATTTCCTTGAAATAAAAGACGAAATTTTTTCCAGTTGTTACAAATATCTTAGGACCTTGGTTTCTGTACTTCTTGTTACGGAAATGCAATTTATGTAATTTTGGCTTTATGGAGACTTTAAGGTCTATATGTCCCTTTCTAGAATTTCTTTCTTAAAGTATACACATTATATTGTTTATAAGATATATTTTATGTATAATAGAATTGTTTATATTATTTAAAATATAAAAATAATTTTTTAAAATTATATTGTTTATAGCGGTGACATTGTCGTCGCTATAATAAAACACATTAATGAACATTTGCGACGACGTTGTCGTATGTCTCTATATATACTATATGAATAGCGAATACTAAATGTTCATAGCGACGATCAAAACATCGCTACTATTTCAAATAAATGTGACGACTTTTGCAATGACTTGTCGTCACATTTTCTCTAATTTCGAGAAATAAAGCACGACAATGTAGCGGCGACAGAGTCGTTGCTATAGATTCATATATCTATAGCAACGATAATGTGATGTCGCTATTAACCTAGAGGGACTAAGCTATTGAGACGACATTGTCGTCCCCATATATGTAAAAGGACGGCAATTTATCTTTTAGTGACGACTTATGTCGCCGCTATTGACATCGTTTCTTGTAGTGTAATTTGTTTATGAATTATTTATGAATTCATTCTTTCTTGATCCACTACTAACTAGCCAAATTTTTAATTTACTAAATCATATGAAAGTAGTTTCTGTTGGTCATGAATGCAACATGATTTTATGGAAAAGGGTTAATACTATAAGTATATGCGTGTAAATTAGGGACATAAAATTCTTCGAGTGTAACTAATTCCACGAAAGGTACAATTTCAAACTTTCTAGATTTGGAAGTCACTTAATTGTTGTTCATACTACAAGCTCTGATACAATTATTGTAATATGATGAATTCAATGTGCAATTACCAATTATGACTGCTGTAAAATAATGTCATACTACAACATGATTTTAAACAATTCAGTTTTAGACAAGAGTGACTCTCTAAGTCAAAATCGTCATTGAAAGTTGGATGTCGACTTTTTAAAAAGATTGGTTTAGAAATTCGATATATTTTGAACCAAAACTAGTAGCTCAAAAACCCTAACATTAGGGCAAAAAGCACAGAAATGTACTAGCTGATGAACAACAACATTTTTATTTGCACTACGATTCCGTTGAATTTTTTTTAAATCAACGAATCCCTTAGAACTAAGGGTTCCATCCTACAATCTATTTATTAACTCTTTTAAAATAATTCGTTAGCTTGCATTTGATTAAAGTGAATATCGATATTAAATTTTAGATCTTTATTTATGTTGAACTCCACCTATGTGCTTATTTGAATTTTTTTTAACATGTTTGAGCTTTAAGCTGTTGGAAAAAATATTTTCATCATTTTATATAGGCTCACTTAATTAATATTAATGATTTTTAATGTCAAAAGAGGAGGTTAATGTTTTCGTTTGGACTGGTCACGTTGATGTCAGTCGGTTGTGACTGCGATAGTAAGCAAATTATTTTCAAGAACACTTGGCTGCGATTTTATTTTGTTTACTTATATATACAATTTGATCTCGTGGATTTCACGAACAGCCCACTTGTAGGTTAAATAATCTTTTCTTATTCTATTGAATTTGTTTAGGAAAGAAATATTTAAAGATAATTTTGAGTTTCCTAAATACATTCCTTCTACAAATCTAGAATATATTTTCATAAATTATTTCCTACTAATTATCTTACCATTCTTATTGCATATTTTTAGGTAAGAAATAATTCCTAATTTGATTACTACTTTACCTATAAGTAAGAGTACAAATCAATATGGAATCAAGCTTTGAAAAATATTTTTGTGCTCTTGTTCTCCAAGCTCATAGCCAGCCAAATCCATTGAAGGCGAACAAGACATGGTGTTTAATTGATTAACTTTCAAAGCCCATGTTTTCTTCAAACTCATTGAAGAATCAAAAACAAATTGGTGCTCAAGGAACAATTACATATCTTGATTAATCTACTTGGCATGAAGGGGGTTCTTAATCCAAGTGGTGGTTGCGCTCAAGTACAATAGGGAAGTGGCGATAAAGTCAAGACCGATGAGTTTGATTCTACTTCATTACAAGTCAAAAGAAGAAGTATCAAAGAGAGTTGATCTATATTCTTTTGATTGTTATTTTGTTAATTTTGCGAAATTACAAAAAATTAGATACTATTGTATTTTTTATCAAGATTATTAGTGGATTATTTTTACCCATGGCAAGGGGGCCCGTGGATGTTTCCCTTTGTGGTTGTGTTCATATTTAATTCTTTAAATTATGTTCTACACAAATTAGGTAAATGAACATTGCTTTAATATGCAAGTACACGTCTGACTTATTTCTCAATACAACCCGCCAATTCTAACTGCATTCTGTTCTCTGCTCATTTAATTAAGATTAAATTTTTTTAAATTTAATTAATCTAGGATTTATAACTTTCAATTGGTAATAGAGAAGTTACACTTCTATAAGTGTGATATGAAAAACCTAGTTATGGACGGAGCTCCGTTTAGACCACCGATTTTAGATGGTACTAATTATGTCTATTGGAAAATTAGTATTTAAGTCTATATCCAATTCCTTGATGAAAAAGCTTAGCACTCTATTGTCTATGGCTAGAAAACTCCCACTATTGTTGAAAATGGCGTAGAAAGAGAGAAATAGGCAGACGAATGGGCAACAACTGATTTTAATTATACTAATTGGAATTCCAAAGTTTTAAATACCATATTCTCTTTTGTAGATTCTAATCAATTTCGTTTGATTTCTACTTATAGTCTCGTCAAGGAGATAGAGAGTTATCTTGATTGCTCAAAAATCCAAGTATATTCCATTTAGGTGTAGTTTATTTACTTTATTTGCAACGAAAGAAATCAATCACAAATAATATCATAATCATCGATAATTGTATGTGTACGAATAATTGTCTATGCTATGGAATCTGACCAGCACAAGTGTCTCAAATGTTTATTTTCTTCAAATGATGACTCCATGATTTCCTTTTTTTGCTTCTAAAAATCTAAGGTTTGTAGTGTTGGTTTGAGTGATAAAAATAGATGAAGAAGGAGGAGGTAAAAATCTTTTCTTGCTGGCCGAAAATGGGTACTGAAGAGGGAGAAAAAATGAAGCAAAATAAAGGATTAAAATGCTTATTGCTGAGGCCGAAACTTGAAGATAAAGGAACTGATTTTTGCTTGACAAAGATTGAGACTCTAAGCCTACTGTTGGGGCCGACGAAGATAAGGGAACTTAATCTTGCTTGATATATCGAAAATTCTAAGCCTACTCCTAGTCTACTGCTGGTGTAACGCCCCAAATTTTCTCAACTCGGAGGGTCACTAAAATAATATTTTCCATGCCCTTGAAGGGTTTTAAAAAAATAACTATTACGGAAAATAACAAGCGCGCAAGGAAAAAGTAATTTTACTTCTATTTTTTAAGGTTTTTGCCTATATCGTGATACGTGCTGCCACAATTTATTTGACAATTCAAACGAACTCCAAAAATTCCAAGCTTTAAACTTTAGATACTTGGGACCTTGTACTAGGCCATGTTAAAATTTCAGATCTTAGCTATACCATTTGGTATGTGAAAACATTGGCCAAAGTTGCTTGAAAAACTGTCCCGAGTGTCTTAAGGCAGCCTGCTAAAACATTCATAATCAATTCATACCATGAAATGTTTGGGTGATTCCAATTGCTTCCATTAGACCACATATAAGGCTTACCATGATCACTAATTTCACTAAAAAAAAAATCTAAACGTACAAAGAGTTAAGATTTTTCAAAGTAGAGGCATAAAGCTGAAATTTTAAAATTTCTATCTTAAAAATTTAAATGACAATTAAAACAACATCTTGTTTTCTATGTACGTTATATTATAAAATACTGAAAAAACCAACATCTAAATTATATTATTTACATCATGATTGACTCGATCATCTTGATGCCAAAACTTAATTTAAATAAAAGAAGTTCACTTCATGTTTGCTAGCATATGCCATCGCGTCAATGCCAATCATTTCAATATGAAAATTTGTTCATTTTGGGGTGAGTATTTCATAAAAACACTCAGTAGAAACATATACTAACATGTGAGAAAATATATAGAATTAAATTGCGACATGCCAAAACATTTAAAACATACATAGGAACACATTCGGTAACCGACACCACGTGAAACTTAAAAGTGATTACTTTCAATCACTAACATACATATGTGATTACCTTCAATCACAATTATAAAATTCTGACTTTGACATTAAGTATGGAAATCAATTTAAATAATATTTTCTCAATTTAAAATCATGAAATTAAATCGATAGTATAAGAAACTACCTTGGAACAAAAAGAATTTCTGTTGAAATGATTTGTTGATCAAAATGGCTATTATTTTCTTCAAATGATGACTCCGTGATTTCCCTTTTTCACTTCTAAAAATCGAAGGTTTGTTACGTTTGTAGTGTTGATTTGAGTGATAAAAACACATGTGGGATGAGGTAAAAATCTGTTCTTGCTGGCCGAAAATGGGTACGAGGGAGAAAAAATAAAGCAAAATAAAGGATTAAAATGCTTATTGCTGGGGCCAAAACTTGAAGATAAAGGAACTTATTTTTGCTTGACAAAAAGCGAGACTCTAAATCTGATGCTGGGGCCGAAACTTGAAGATAAGGAAACTGATTCTTGCTCGATAAACTGAAAATTCTAAGCCTACTGCTGGGGTATTCTTTGGTGTTTGTAATGAGAAAAATTAAGGGGATGTAAGGGTTGAAAATATAGAGTGAAAGTGCCAGTGAAAGATGGAAAAATAAAAGGAGGAAAATGGACTGAAAAAGAGACTTCAGGGATGGTTTTTCATCAGGGAAAAAGGGGCTGATCAAGGCAGTTTGGGGTGGTTTTCTCTTAGAAAACATGGGTGCAGTTGGCTAAGGTTTAAAGTGGTAAACATGGGGTTAATAATGGATGATCATGGAGTAGTGGAGTGGAGGGGGGGTTTCATGTGGTAGAGTGACTTTTGCCTATTTTGGGAGTTCTTAGCACATTTTTTTTTTTGGTAGCTGAGGGGGGAAGCTTGGGATGTTTTTTCTAAAGATCAAATGGCAGGTAATTAGCTTAAATAAATGGTGGAAGATATGGGAGAAATGGATAGGAAATGAGCTGAAGTGGGGAAGATCATGGGTGGTTAAAACTTTGGGTTTGGGGACTCATTTTGGCATGAGATTAGGGGCTGTTTGGGTGTTTAATTAGTATGAAAAATTTGGTCTTGGTGATTGACAAAAATATTTTTTATTTGACACAAAAGATAAGGCAAGCACGTGAAAAAATCTACTGCGACTAAAGTGTTTAAAATGTACTATGAAGTTCGCAACGACGCCGAAAATTGAAATTCATGTTTTGTGAAATTTTAAATGCCAAATTTTTTTTTCCATTCGTTACACCAAAAGATATAGGCCAAGTGCATTAAAGTTTTGAACTTTTAAGGATTAATACATTTTTTCAACTACACAAAGTGAATCAAATATAAAGGACCATAAAATTTATGGTAAGTTCTATAAGCAATTATGATAATAGAATATTTATTTAAAAATTCTGCAAAAGAAAACAGAAAAATAGTGGTTCACCGGCGTGGTGCAATAAATTCTTTGAATTTTTCTTCAATAAGCAATGAATTTTTTATTACTGAGAAAATTATAATGTCTTAAGAGAGCATTTGTGTGAATATGCATCTATTATACCTAATAAAAGCATAGGTTTGAATTTACTACCAACATTAAGACCTGTGATGTGGCACGAAGCACAAATCAAGGAACGAACATTGATCAAAAGCTTGTTAATTTCAATGAAATACCCAGAATCAAAAGATTAAGACTCGACCATTGATTCTACCCAGAATCAAGGAACGAACATTGATCAAAGCTTGTTAATTTCAATGAAATACCCAGAATCAAAAGATTAAGACTCGACCATTGATTCTACCGAATATCCAGAACTTACTGAAAAGAATATGTTAGTAGTTATCCATGATTACCGAGCTCTTATTTAATGAATAAATTCCTTAAAACACGAAGAAGGCCGAACTGTTGTCATAAAATTGATAGAAATCTACATATTTTTAATTCAATTAAACAAAAGCCTATGCATACACTGTTTGATTCGACGTCCCTTGTATAGATTTCATATAATCAAATAACAATACCTAATTGAAATTGCTTCCTCATCAGTCCCTAGTCTGATGAAAATAATAATTAATAAACCCCAAGTAAGTAAACTAACAATATTAAAATAAAATAATAACCAGTGAGCTTTCTTTTTTCCATTGTTTGCTGATTTCATCATAGTCTACTTGCTGCATTAGTAGGACACAATACATCTCAATCGAAATAATTCTTCGAAAAGGCAATATAAAAGGTTAATGGGAGGCTTAGTGCTAGAGGACGCTGAATGCATCGCTCTCTGTGCGGGACTTCTTTTTGCGAAATAAAGAGTTATTAATATTGATGTGGTTGAATGGTATGCATGGCAGGTTATCAATAACGTGTATTGTTTCTGTAATCTTGCGCCAAATGTGGTAGTTCTTTTAGATACAATAGCTCTCTTGAATGAAGTGTGATGTGGATATTGCCGATTTATTCCCCGTAAGGGAAATAAAGTGGCCCACTGTTTGTTACCACTTCCTTGTTCGCTTCGAACTATCAATTAGTAATGATACGAATTAGTTTTAAAAATGTTCAATTTAAAAAAAAAAAAAATATATCGAACTTTGATAGTCCCTTTGTTATCATTGAGCTTCAATCTTTTGGCCCTTCAAAATATTTTGAACTTTTATTCCTCCCACCTTTCTAAATAAGACAAATTAATTAGCTAACCACCATATTAATCTGTATTTATCAATTAGTGTAATCTGACAAAGATATTTAAATAATCAAGATAATCTTATTTACTCAAGCTATCCCGACGATAGCTGTCCTGGAGATTAGGTATCCCAAACACTTGCATCAATTCTAATTCTAGAAGATAGAAGTTCAGAAGATCAGGCATGGAAATATATATATATTTTTTTGCCTTTTTTTCTTGAAAATTTTGTTTTTATCTTACTACTTGTATCTTATTTGATGTATAAAACTCTAACTTCATGTTCGCCTTTTTCAAGTATTACGTCAAAAGCGATCGATACGACCAAGAAAGCCTCAAGCAATTCAAAGCTCCAACGAAGCTTGTCTTGAAACTTCTAGACTTGGCTTGAGCATCAAAGGTGTATCTTCAAGTAACGAATATTTGGATATGTCACCTCGGACATGGAATGTAGGCATATATGTGTTTGTTATTATTTTACCTAACTCTTTGATATACTAGTGCAAGCTTTCCTTCATTTTTTTTCTTTGCTTCATAGGATTTCCAAATGTTGCCGAAGAGCTAAATTTCTCTAAAAGTCCAAGCCCTTTACTAGATCAAACTAGTGAGAATCATGATGTGATTGACGCACTAGATGGGATTGATGACATTAATGATTCAAAAGATTTTCCACGCAAATATACTAGCCATATCAGTGGTGGCATTTTTGCATCCAAGCTGGTTGATATCAACGATGAGGAATAAATTCTTGAACTTCAGTAATTAACATCCTGTAGACTGGACAATGAGACTCTGCCTCCAAATGTAAATAGTTAGAGGATTGCGCAAATTTGTTCTTCCACGTCTAGATCTCCCCCTGGATTCATCGAAGATTCTCCTTTTCTTAAAGCAGCTCTTTGAGAAGCCATGAATAATTATTTTAGAAGTCATTCATGGATGTTTTAAAACACGGTTTTTCCAACCTTCGGACTTGGTGCGCTAAAAGCAGTTGTACACTTTAAAACTTGATCATTGAATCATTTCGAGCGAATCCAGCACATTTGACGAAGCGTATAGAAACTTTTGTAAATAGAGTTGATGCCTATCTTTACAAAAGAAATCAAAGTCTAACTTCGGAAGAAAGAGACCAACAATTGGAGTCTTTGAAGAGATAAAAATATGTAGAGAAGGCAATATGTTTTGTTTGGAAAATAAGATTGGTGAATTGACTTCACAGTTGGACAAACTCCATGATGAACTCCATACTCATAAGAAAAATATGGATAAGACTCATACCGATAATGGATAGATTAATACTTGACCTTTGATTCTACAGAATATCGAGAACTTAATGAAATGAATATCTCAGTAGTTATCCATAATTATTGAGCTCTTATTTAATGAATATATTCATTAATACACGAAGAAGGCCGAACTATTGTCATAAAATTGATAGAAATCTACGTATTTTTAATTCAATTAATCAAAAGCCTTTGGATGCACTGTTTGTTTCGATGTCCCTTGTACAGATTGCACAACCAAATAACAATACCTAATTGAAATTGCTTCCTCATCAGTCGCTAGTCTTATGAAAAAAATAATTAATAATCCCCAAGTAAATAAACTAACAATATTAAATAAAATAATTGAAGAAATATATTTCATTTTTATATTTTATTTCTCTTTTATTATTTCATTAGTTAGTTAGATGAGCTGTCATGCTTTCATTGGATCAATCTTGTATATATTACATCTTGTGTTTTCTTCTTGGATGTGTGAGAAAATACGAAGAGTGAGCTGATGTGTTCTCTCGGCAAATATGATCCTTTCTCTTCCATTTTTTGATTATGGTATCAAAGCCATAAATCATCTCACATACATAAACATTGGAAGTATTAAATATCTGAAGAAGATGGCTGACAACAATGATCAAAATGATGATCTGCAAACACCTCTGGCGATGGAATAGGGAGGAGCAACATCAAAAGGATATTCCAATGGAGACCCATTGGACTTACAGAGTTCAGACCATCCAGGAATGATCTTGGTAACTTCACCATCGACGGTAAAATATCTCGGTGGAATAGATCCATTAAGATAGCATTAGGTGCAAAATTAAAGCTGGGATTCATAAATGGGAAATGTGAAAAACCAGATAGCGAATCTCCAAATTCTGATCAATGGAATAGGGTTGATTGTATGGTTAGATCTTGGATTTTAAATTCAATCTCAAAGGAAATTGTGGAAGCATTTATTTACACAACATCAGCTAAGGATCTATGGGATGAATTGAATGAGAGATATGGTGAATGCAATGGGCCATTACTTTATCAGCTGCAGAGAGAAATCAGTAGCATGACACAAGGATCACTAACAGTGGAGAAATATTACACCAATCTTAAAAAATTATGGGATGAAATCACTTGTCTTATGCCATCGCCAGTCTGTACATGTGGAGCTGCAAAGGAAGTTTCTGATTTAGCTTCTTTCAACAAGCTTATGCAATTTTTGATGGGCTTGAATGATACATATGACAATGTTAGAAATCAAGTTCTTGTGATGGATCCTTTGCCATCAGTAAATAGGGCCTATTCTATGGTTCTAAGGGTGGAGAAACAAAGAGAAGTGCATATGTTGTATCCTGAAACTAATGATAATGCTGCAATGATGGTCAGGGAAGTTAACACTAGGAATGATGGACGTGGAAGAAATGGATCTGGCCGAGGAAATTGGACAGGGAAATCCAATTTTGGTAAAGGAAATTATGCTGGAGGCAGGGGAGTTAATAGAAGATATGGAAATTTTGATAAGGAGCGATATATTGTGACCTTTGTGGAATGAATGGGCATTCGAAAGAAGGATGTTTCAAGTTAATTGGCTTTCAGTTGGTACAAGAAAGATCAAAGGACAAAGGAACACTGGTTGGAAAAATCATCGCAAACAATGTGATGAAAATGGATAACTCGCCCACTTGATTTTGAGGATGGTTATGTTGTTGCAAATTCAAAGGATACAACATCCTCTTCTAGTATCATCGCCATAGTTCAACAAGAGTTAATGAAAATCTTTGAAAGGAAAGAAGCTCGCGATAATGAAGATCAAGTAAACTTTGCACATCTCGTAGATTATTACGGTATGTACACTCAACATTTTGCCTTTACTTCACTTGATAATTTGAAATGTGGATCTTGGATTGTTGACATTGGAGCCAGTAACCACATATGCACAAATTCAGCACAAATGTCCAACCTAAAACACATCACACATGACCTACCTACATTTTGCTACCGATGGCTCCATTAAAGTCATCAAGCGTCAAACACACTAGAAACATTGCAATGAATCACAAAATCATTTTAACTGATGTTCTTCACGTTCCCACTTTCAAACTCAATTTGCTATCAGTTCCTAAACTCAGTCAAACTGCACAGATTAAATTTGTATTCTATCCTACATATTACTTATTGCAGGACCTGAAGAGTGATAGGACTTTGGCAGTTGGAAAATTGAATGGAAAGTTATACACACTTGATGAACATAGTTTCCTGAATAGAGTTGGTTATTGTAATAGGAGAATGAATATCTGTAACCTTCTATCCACTGAAAATTTGAATTCCAGAAATAAAATTTCTTTTGATGATAAGGCTTGTTACTTTTCTCTTATTGATTTGGAATATTAGACTTGGTCATGCTTCATTCCAATGCTTACAAGACCTCGACTTCCTTAAAATGACTTTGCAATGCTTACATCATTAAGAATATTGAACCATGTGATATTTGTCACAAGGCAAAGCGAGCAGGCTTCCATTTCAAAACTCCCAAATTCATTCCAAAACCAACTTTGAATTGTTACACATTGACTTATGGGTTCCCTATAGACAAACACAACGATTGGAACACCTTTTATGCTTACAATTGTGGATGACTATAGTAGAGCCACATGGACCTTTATGCTTCTTCACAAATCCCAAAGCTGTCAAAACATTGGGAGTTTTCTTCAAAATGATTAAAAACCAGTTCAAAAGTATGTCAAAGTCATTAGAATGGACAATGGAAGTGAATTCACTTTGGAAATGAGTATCGATTTTACTTAAATCTTTAGGAATTCTTCACCAAAAATCATGTGTCTACACTCCACAACAAAATGGAGTTGTAGAAAGAAAACATGAGCATTTACTCCAAATGGCGGATCCTCATGTTCCAAGCACATTTACCTCGTTATTTCGGTCACACTCTATACTAATGGCCACACACATTATAAACAGAATTCCCAGCTCTGTGCTAAACTGGAAGACCCCTTTTGAGATCCTATATAACACCAAACCAGATTTCTCTTCCCTTAAAACATTTGGCTGCCTTTGTTACATAACCAATACCAAACCTCACAAAGATAAATTTGAAACGAGAGGTTACAAATGTGTATTTATAGGTTACAACCCTGGACAAAAAGCTTACAAAGTCTACAATTTATCCAATAAACAAGTTCAAGTTTCAAGAGACATTACCTTCTATGAGAATTGTTTTCCTTTCAAATCTGAAATCAATCCTATTGCTGATAAATCCTTTCCAGTCGTTCCATATCCTGAATGCTATGATGATTATCCTACTGCAATACCCTCTGTTTCTCCTTGTGATGATCAACATAATGAGCCTTTCCAATACATAACCACAGACTCATCTTCTGGTGAAGCCACTGCTGATTCTTTCTCCACTTATCATTATTCAATACCTCTTGTCCATGTTCCATTTCCTGAATCTCCAGAAAATATAATGTCTGAAACTCGAGCACTTAGACAAAGTACCAGACACAGAGCGAGCGAAACCAGTATGGATGGAAGATTACGTGACTAATGTAACTGGAAGTTCAATTGTTCCAACTGCTGATCACCAATCCTCTTTCAACCAAATAAAACTCACTTCACAATTCATACCACCTTCATATCCTTACACAATTTCACCAAACTTACATCACACATATGTGGCATACCTGGCAAATGTATCAAAAATTCAAGAACCAAATTCTTACCATCAAGCTTGTAAAGATAAAAGTTGGATACATGCTATGAATGAAGAATTAGCAGCACTAGAATCAAATAAAACTTGGGAACTTACTGATCTACCTGAGGGTAAGAAGGCTATAGGATGCAGATGGTTATACAAAGTTAAACTTAAACCGGATGGAAGTGTGGATAGGCTTAGAGCAAGATTAGTAGCAAAAGGCTACAATCAATTAGAAGGGATTGATTTTTTTGATTGTTTCTCACCTGTTGCAAAGCTTGTTACAGTAAGGATCTTCATTGCATTAGCCTCAGCTAGATCTTGGCCTCTCCATCAACTTGATATCAACAATGCTTTCTTACATGGATACCTTGATGAAGAGGTCTATATGCAAACACCTCCGGGATATGCCAAAACCACACCAAACACAGTCTGCAGACTGAAAAGAAGCTTATATGGATTGAAGCAGGCCTCAAGGCAATGGAATACTGAACTCAGTCTTAAGCTCACAGAATATGGGTTTGTTCAGTCCAACCATGACCACTGTCTTTTCATCAAGCATTCATCCAATCACAGTTTGTTTCTACTGGTTTATGTGGATGATGTCTTAATCACTGGAACCCATGAATCTGACATTGTGTTAGTTAAGAAATATTTACATTCTCAATTTACAATCAAAGACATTGGTGCTGCGAAATACTTCTTGGGACTTGAGATTGCTAGAGGTAAAAAGGGGACATATGTTAACCAGAGAAAATACATTTTGGACATCATCAAAGATGCTGGACTCATAGGTGCAAGATCAGTTTCAGTTCCAATTCCAAAAGGTACAAAGCTTTCACAGAACTCAAGTCCTCCTTTTCCAGATCCAGAACGATATAGAAGGCTGATTGGAAGGCTTCTATACTTAAATCTGACCAGGCCGGACATTACCTATGGGATACAACAATTAAGTCAATTTGTTCATAGTCCTTGCCAAATTCATTGGGACACAGCTATTCATTTGTTGCGATATTTGAAAGGGTGTCCGTCTTTAGGACTTTACTTTCCAGTACAACAGAATTTCACTTTAACAGCATACTCGGATGCAGATTGGGCTTCCTGCAGTGACACTAGAAGGTCACTTACTGGTTTTTGTATCTATCTTGGAGACACATTGGTTTCATGGAAAACCAAGAAACAGACCACAGTCTCTCGATCTACAGCAGAGGCTGAGTACAGAAGTTTGGCAGCAACAGTTTGTGAAATCACCTGGATCAGTTATATATTGAAAGACTTTGCTGTTCCTATCCCTTTACCTATCCCTTTGTGGTGTGACAATAAATCAGCCTTACACATTAGTGCAAATCCAGTTTTCCATGAAAGAACTAAGCACTTGGAAATTGACTGCCATATTGTTAGAAACAAATTCAAGGAAGGTTTCGTTTTGCCTCAACACATTCCTTCTTCTCAACAGGTTGCAGACATTTTCACCAAAGCATTAGCGGCCCCTCAATTCCACAACTTAATTTGCAAGCTGGGATTGGCTGATCTCCACCAATTGCCAGCTTGAGGGGGGGATGAAGAAATATATTTCATTTTATATTTTTTTTTTCTTTTATTATTTCTATTAGTTAGTTAGATGAGCTGTCATGCTTTCATTGGATCAATCTTGTATATATTCTGTACTGTGTTTTCTTCTTCAGATGTGTGAGAAAATACAGAAGAGTGAGCTGATGTGTTCTCTCGGCAAATATGATCCTTTCTCTTCCATTTTTTGATTAATAATAACCAACGAGCCTTCTTTTTTCCCTTGTTTGCTGATTTCATCATAGTCTACTTGCTGCATTACTGGGAGACAATACATATCAATCGAAATAAATCTACCAAAAGGCAATAACTTGGTTAATGGAAGGATTCGTGCTAGAAGTCGCTGTACGCATCGCTCTCTGCGAGGGTCTTCTTTTTTGCGAAAGAAAGAGTTATTAATATTGATGTGGTCGAATGGGATGCATGGCAGGTTGTTAATAACATGTATTGTTTATGTAATTTTGCGCCAAATGTGATGGTTATTTTAGATACACAAAGTGTGATGTGGATATTGCCGATTTATTCCCCGTAAGGGAAATAAAATGGCCCACTGTTTGTTACCACTTCCTTGTTCGCTTCGAACTGGGTTGATTGTTACTCGATCTTTATTGTGTCGTTTGTTGTTGGTGACATCAATTAATAAAGATACGAATTAGTTTTAAAAATGTTGAATTTACAAAAAAATAAAATAAAATCGAACTTTGATAGTCCCTTTGTTATCATTGAGCTTCAATCTTATGGCCCTTCAATATATTTTGAGCTTTTATTCCTCCCACCTTTCTAAATAAGACAAATTAATTAGCTAACCACCATATTTATCTCTATTTACCAATTAGTGATCTGTCAAAGAAATTTAAATAATCAAGATAATCTCATTTACTCAAGCTAATTATGATTCACTCTAAGTATGACAATTTTCCATACTCTTCTTGTGCTTTAAAATTCGAAAGAGATTGCTTCTTCTTCTTCTAACACCCAGTATGAAGTGCTTATTGATAATTCAGTTTTAAATGTTATGTCAGTTGATATTCAATTTGATGAGATATCAGTTTTTATGTTGTAAATGTGCGTTAAATAAAATTGACTTTGTTTACTCACATATAGCTTTTCCACAAGATTTAGAAGTAACTCTAGAATTACGAAAAAATATTATAAAGAATAACCATTAGGTAATGACAAGTATAAATTAATACATGAAAGAAAGTGACAGATATTCAACTCCATTATTGTAATGCCCCAAATTCTCTCAACTCAGAGGGCCACTTAAATAATTTCTAAAATATATTTGACGACTCCAAATAATATTTCCCGTGCTCCTAAAGGGTTTTAAAAATATAACTTTTGAGAAATATAATAAGCGCGCAATGGAAAAATGATTTTTCTTTAAATTTTCTTGATTTTGCCTATACCATGATAGGTGTCGCCACAATTTATTTGACCATTCAAACAAACTCCGAAAATTCCAAATTTTTTAATGTAGATACTTGAGACTACATGCTACAACATGTTAAAATTTCAAACCTCAACTACATTGTTTTTTAAGTAAAAATGTTAGCCAAAGTTGCTTGAAAAACTGTCCCGGATACCTTAAGGCAGCCCGCTAAAATATTCATAATAAATTCATACGATGAAATTTTTTAGTGATTATAATTATTGTTGTTAGACCACATATAGGGCTTTCCATAGCCACTGATTTCACTCAAAAATTCCAAACATATGGAGGGTTATGATTTTCAAATTAGGGGCACTAAGCTGAAAAAATCAAAAAGTGGAATTGGGCAATTTCTAACTTGAAAATTTAACGACAAAGAAACCAACATCTCGTTTTCCATATATATCACATAATTAAATACTGAAAATCAAATACTTAAAATATTGTATTTACATCATAATTGACTCAATCATCTCGATGTCAAAACTTAAATTAAATAAGGAAATTCTACGTCTTGCTCGCTAGCCTACGCCATCGCATCAACATCAACCAATTCAATCTGAAAATTTGTTCGTTTTGGGGTGAGTATTTCATAAGAAACACTCAGTAGCAATACATACTAACATGTGGAAAAATTTGTAAGGAAACATAAATGCTCATGCCATCATTTTAAACATACATAGGAACAATATAAATTGGTAGCCGACACCATTAACTTAAGTGTGATTTCCTTCAATCACCGTAATGCATATGTGATTACCTTCAATCACAATCATAATGTTCTTTCGTAAATCATTTTCATGACATTTATATAACAATATAATTTTTTTCGAATATCATTAAGAAAATCATTGCAAAGTAGTAAGTAAAACTACATTGAAATAGAGTTTTCGGTTGAAGTTGTGATGGAGAATGAATTGTTACTGCACCTTTTCCAAAATAAATCGGTGCCTTTGACTTTTTGTTCTCCCAAAATATAGCATGATCACAAACTTTAAATGAAGTTGAAAAATAGAGAATTATGGGCTGAATTTCTTAGCTGAAAGTGGCTGGAAGTTTTTTCTATAACACTACAACAACTTACTGCTGGACCGGAAATTTGGTGACAAAAGAGAGAGAATAAGACTTATATATATTGGTTGATAAATGAGGTAAATTCCAGAGAATTTTCTGGGAACTTTTGGTGGCTGAAAATGAAGATGAAAGTGACTGAAAAACTAAAGAAAAAACACAGCAAACAAAAACTGCTGGACTGAAATTGAAGGGAGAGAAAGTGGGGTTTGTTGCTTAAGTTCTGATTTTCCTTGGGGCAAAGATCACACTTCAGGGATGAATTTGGAGGGTGATTAAGTGATGTTTTTGCTGCCAATTTTATGAAGAAGAAGCAAGGGTAAAGCTCCTAATGATGGCCGGAAATCTGGAAAGAAAATGGGACTTCTGCTGCTGTATTTATGGGGCTGGAAATAGAGTGAATTGTTGGTGTTTATGGGGCATTGAAATGAAGGAATAAGGAGGATTATGGGGAACGAAATTGAGGACTTTTGGGGGGGGGAATATGAGTTAGGTTGGTGGCTGAAATGTGAGGAAAAAGGGTTAAAAAAAAAAATAGGGCTGAAAAGTGGGAGATGGAAAACAGTTTTCTTCATATTAGGGGGGCTGTTGAGGACGGTTTTCAGCAGGTTTCTTAGGAGTATTTCATATGTATTTCAAGTGGATTAGAGGGTGTGAAAATGGGTAGGTAGTGGACGGTTTTTGGTAGAAAACATGGGGTAATATAGCTGATGGAAATATGGGACCTAAATGGTGGTTTTTCAAACAATTACGGAGGGAAATCTGGGGATGTTTTCATCAAGTTTAGGGGGGGATCATGGGGACGTTTTCAGCAGTTAGATTGGGGGTTAATTAGCTCCAATAGGTGGGTAACATGGTTGGTAAAAAGTGTTGATCATGGGGGAGAAAATGGCCGAAGGAAATGAGAGGAAGGGGTGATTTTTGCTTAGTCATTAGGGGCTGTTTGGAGTTATAAATTGGCAGGGTTAAGGGGCTGTTTGGTGTGTTTAATCTGGCAAGAAATAAGGGATTGTTTGGAGAAGTTTTTCTTGCAGTAGAATAGCATGATAATGAAGTTGCTTCTAAGTGAAAAGTTGACTGAAATATAGTCGAAACTAAGATGAATGAATTGACCAAAAATGGGTATAGAATATATTTTATTTTCGTTAGATTTCAATTTTCGATTGGTCCAAAATAAATATTAAATTAACTCAAGATAAATTGTTCGGGTTAAGAAAATTTAATTAGTCTTGGTAATTAATAAAATTTCATGCACGTCATATCAAATAAAAGGCAAGTTCGGGCAAAATAATTGCGACTAAAATATTTTAAATCATTCTCGGAAGTTCGTAGCGATGCCGGAAGTTAAAAGTTTATTTTCTTGAAATAAAAGATGAATTTTTTTCCAATCGTTACAACCCTCCCCATTTAAAATAATTTTGTCTTCGAAATTTAACTTACTTGATTTACGAGGTCCGGGTACTTTGCTAAAACATCTTCTTATCTTTCCTAAGTGACTCCATCTTCCTTTTGTCTAACCCACTAAACTTTAACTACAGAGATCTCTTGATTTCTCAGAACATGGACTTTTCTTTTTAGGATCACCGCATGTGCTTTCTCGTAAGTCATATTATTCCTTAAATCCAACAACTCATATTTTACCACATACGTATGATAATGCACGTACTTCTTTAACATCAAAGCGTGGAATACGTCGTGCATTGCTGAGAGCTACGCCACATTTCCAATTTTTTTCAAGATTCTCAAACGAGCCGAAGTTGGTCTTAACTTTCCTTTGTTTCCAAAACGTAAAATTTCTTTCATCAAAGCTACTTTAAGAAATACTTTCATGGCGACTTCAAACTCTAACTCGTTCTTCCTTTGGTCGGCATAACTTTCTTGATGATCTTCTTGTTGTCTTAATTCTAGATCTGATCTTGTCTATAACTTCTACCATTTTCTCAAGTAATTCTGGATCCAAAATTATTCTTTCGCCAACCTCATCCCGACAAATTGGCTAACAAAATCAACAACCATAAAGTGTTTCATATGGTGTCATGTCAATAATAGCTTGTAAACTGTTATTATATGCAAACTCTACCAATGGTAAGTGACTTTCCCATTACCACCTTATATCCAGAACACATGCCCTCGAGATATCTTCTAGAATTTGAATGGTTTATTTTGATTGCCCGTTGGTTTGAGGATGATAAGCTGTGCTTAATTTCAATTTAGTACCCAAAGCTCCTTGAAGACTTTTCCAGATATTTGAGGTAAACCTCGGGTCTCGATCCGATACAATGGATGCTGATACCCCATGAAGTCCGACAATTTATTTGACATACAAAATGTGCTAACTGCTCCAAACTATAATTCATTCAATCTGCAAAGAAAAATAAGCAGATTTTGTCAAACGGCCTGCTAGAACCCTGAAGGCATCATGACCTTGCCGATCAAAGAAAATCGATAACGAAATTCATTGCAATTTTCTTCCATTTCCATTGTGGCATATCCATTGGATTTAATGGCTCTGACAACCTCTGATGTTTTGCCTTTACTTGTTGAAGCTGTATGACTTGGCTAGTACGTAATAGGAGTTTTTTTAATTTCAGGTTGATAGCACAACTCAAAGTGACAACACAATTCCACAGTGGCTTGATTGTTTGCTAGAAAAGAAATTTTTTGGAAAATGTGCGACCCATGATCTCCAAAAGAATTATTTGAATACATACTGCATTACTTACGACTCATCAAATTGCAAGTATTGCATTGCAACGGGAACCCACAACGCGCACAAGTTACTATCCATTTATCGGCATGTCTACCAGACTTTCCTCAAGGAGATAAAGAGTTATCTTGATTGCTCAAAACTCCAGGTATATTCCATTTAGGTGCAGTTTATTTACTTTATTTGCGACGAAAGAAATCAATCACAAGTAATATCATAATCATTGATAATTGTATCTGTACGAATAATTGTCTATGCTATAGAATCTGATGCAACACAAGTGTCCCAAATGTTGCAATGATAAAACAACATTTGTAAATTTATGATACCTCGTCTAATTTGTCTTGTGAATTTCCTATAACAAAAATAATGACTTTTCCATGTACACATGCATTGCATAAAGTTATTATTTATTTTTATTTTGTAGACTCATGTGATTTTGGTTGCAGCCATACAAATGCAATAAAAATTGGGTTGTGTCGTTAAAGCCGCTTCCACACAATGGCTCGGTTTCACATATGGATGGAGATGAAGCATGCGACGTGTGCGAGAGAAAGTTGTTTGATCTTGATCGATTTCGCTTCTGCTCCTTAGCCTGCAAGGTCGTAATTAATGTTAAAACTATTGTAAATTAACTAGTCTAGTTCGAACACTCATGTGCACCCTCACGCTTAATTCGTCTAGATTACTTGCACACGTACACTCACATACATACATAAAGGCTCAATGGAGAGCAACATTTAAGTTTTTTAAACATGTATTCATTTTCACTCGAGAAAATATTTCAGATGCAGGCTTCTTATGAAAAGACAAATCTTGTGAAACCTCATGTAGCTACAAGGATAAAAGCAAAAGGAAAAATCAAGGTTGAGGAAACTGCGAAACTTCACGTAAGAGAAGTAGGAAAGGAGTTCCTTGTAGGGATCCTCTTTTCTAATGTTGGAGTTGAATGATTTTCCCTTGTGTCACTTCATTGCACATTTATAATTTATAATTGATAGCCAATAGGTAAAACATCGATGGCATGTTTGGTACATTGTATTAGAAAAGATTGGACAATAATTGACAAATTAACTTTTAGTTAATTTTTCCGTAATACCGTCCAATAACATCTTACCTTGTATTTTGTGGATAATGTTCTCCCACAAAAAATTCTTTTTTTTTTGTAGGACGTTATGAATTGGATCTTCCTTGACATCGTCTCAAACTAAATGTAACGACCCAAATTTTATCAACCCGAAGGATTACTAAAATAATCTTTAAATAATATTTAAAGACTCCAAATAGATTTTCTGTGTCGTTGAATAGTTTTAAAAATGTGACTATTGCGAAAGATAACAAGCGCGCTAGTGAAAAGAATTTTTACTTCTAAATTTGAAGGTTTTTACCTATACCGTGATAGGTGACGTTACAATTTATTTGACCCTCCAAACAAATTCCAAAAATTACAAAATTTTAATTGCTGATACTTGAGAACTTGGACTAGGCCATGTTAAAATTTCAGACCTTAGTTATGTTGTTTAGTAGTTATAACATTGGCCAAATTTGCTTGATAAATGGTCCCGGGTGCCTTGAGGCAGCCCGCTAAAATGTTCATAATCAATTCATACGATGGAATATTTGAGTGATTCCAATTGTATCCATTAGATCACATATAAGGCTTTCCATGGAAATGGATTTCACTAAAAAAATCCAAACGTACAAATAGTTATGATTTTTCAAAGCAGGGACATAAATCTGAAATTTTAGAATTTATATCTTAAACAATTAAATGACAATTAAACCAACATCTTGTTTTTCATGTACGTTACATGATAGAATACTAAAAAACCAACATCTAAATTATAGTATTTATATCATGATTGACTTGATTATCTCGACGCCAAAACTTAATTTAAATAAAAGAAGTCTACTTCACGTTCGCTAGCCTATACCATTGCGTCAACGCCAACCATTTCAATATGAAAATTTGTTCATTTTGGGGTGAGTTTTTCATAAGAAACACTCAGTAGAAACATATACTAACATGTGAGAAAATATATGGAATTAAATTGTGACATGCCAAAACATTTGAAATATACATAGGAACACATTCGGTAATTGGCACCATGTGAAACTTAAAAGTGATTATCTTCAATCACTAACATACAAATGTGATTACCTCACTACAACAAAGAGGGTCTATAGCGGCGACACCTATTGCGACGACACAAAGTCGTCTCTATTGATTCTACACAGTAGAGACGACTAAGAAATGTCGTCGCCACATACGCAAAACTCTATTGAGACGACATATGTCGTCGCAATAGAGTATATGTCGTCGCTGTTACGTAGACTCTATAACGACGTCTTTCCATGTCGTCGCCTCTAAGTTTCAGAAACGGCGGGAACAAATGGTGGCATTTTGATGCATAAATAGCGACAACACATGTCGTCGCAATTGAGTTGCGGATGATCTTTGTAAGTCACGTGAATAATGAATTTTTTTCGTAAAGTGTGATGAGGTCTATATCGGCGACTTATGTTGTCGCTATATACCTACATCAATTTAAACGGGAAAATTGGCGTCCAATTGTTGTTTATAGCGACGACATAAGTCGTCGCTATATTTATATGGATCATTTTTGCAGGCACGTGAATTATTAATTTCCTCGTAAAATGGGTATGATCTTGTAGCGACGACTTTTATCTATAGCGACGATATTAGACTTTTCTTTATCATCTCCCCATCTCCGCATTTCTGTATTGCAGACTACACGCAAAAAAAATTATTCTCCATCTCTGCATCTCCCTGGTCAATTGCATTTCTATTGTTTTCCTTCATAATCATCTTCCTTATAGTTCATTTCTTCATCTCCATTTATTATCCGTACTGTATTTGTAAGAATATAGTATTTTTCAAGTATGGATATTGATAAAAGTTGGACAACAATTAGAAATCGCACAAAATCTGCAGATTTTTGGAACGGTTTGCAAGCATTTATAAACATGGCGAGGCCATACGTTAACGACAGATGAAGGATTAAATGTCCATGCAAAAAATGTTTAAATGGTCTCACACATCCATTGGAAATTGTCGAGGCTCACATATTTCGTAATGGTTTTGCGGAGAGTTATGTCACCTGGATATATCATGGCGAGACCGATGTTCGTACTACGAATGTGTATAGACAGAATGAGCGAGATGGTGTGGAGGATGAGATGATGGATGTAATAGACGACGTAATTGGTGATGAGCATGCAGGTACAAGCACCGATGGTTACTATTATGAAGCTTTTTCGTGCTCTCCATCGAGCGCATGCCGGGAGTTTCATCATTTTCATCTCTAAATTTTTTAGTCAAGTTGATGCATATTATAGTTATGAACAAATGGACAAACAAGTATGTATCGATGATCTTTTGAAATTCTTTGAAGTTAGCATTCCCAAACATGAACTGGTTGACTCTCACCACGAAGCTAAGAAGGCGATGACGAAGCTTGGTTTGAGTTACAAATCTATTCATGCTCGCAAGAACGATTGTACCTTTGTTTTGGAGTGAACATCTTTGATAGACAAACTTGCTCGATTTGCTAGAAAAGTCGTTGGGTTACGGGAAGGTGAACACTTCGGGAAAGTGAGCAGGAAGAATGTTTCGCATAAGGTGTTGCGATATTTTCTCTTGGCCCCAGACTAAAAGCGTATGTTCATGACGAAGGATCTACCGCAAAACTCATGAGGTGGCACAGTATAGGAAGGTCTAGGGACGATGATGAAATGTAGCATCCCATTGATGGAAAGGCATGGCGAAATTTTGACATCCACTGTTTGCAAGTGAGATCAGGAATGTCAGGTTAGGTTTGGCCGCAGAAGGATTCAATCCATTCGGTGAAATGAGTCTATCGTACAACATATGGCCAGTAGTTGTAACAGTTTACAACTTACCACTATGGTTATGCATGAAGCCCGAATACCTCATGCTTACTCTGTTGATACCTGGTCCTAAAGCACCGGGTAAGGACATTGATGTATTTTACGATCATTAGTGGACGAGTTGAAAGAGTTGTGGGCGATGGGATTGACATACGGTGACGGTGGAACCAACAACAAGTCGGTATTCGAGATTGCGTACAACATTGTTGTGGGATCGTTAACATTTTTCGGTGAGAAGTAGTTTGTTGGGTTGGAGTGGTCGGGGTACAAAGCATGTCCGACGTACAACGAGGATACTCCTTGATCCGTGTGATAGGTAAGGCGACTTATGTGGGTCATCGTCGGTTTCCCGCCATCCAGGCATCATTTTCGGAGCAATTTAGACTTCGATGGAAGGACAGATAGGCGACCACCTCCGCGTCGGTTAACACCTACAGACATTTTAGTACAGTTAAGTCGTGTCAGATATAGAAGTCCAGGAAAGCACCCAAATTACGGTGGTGCTACAATTCGGAGAAGTGATGACGAGCTCAATTGGAGAAAAAGAGCATTTTCTATGAGTTACCGTATTGGACTTCTCTGAGCTCAAACATAACATCGATGTCATGCACGAGAGAAGAATGTTTGTGATAGCTTGCTCGGCACAATTATGGACGATCCATTCAAATCAAAAGACACGATCAATGCGAGGTGAGATCGATGCAATTAGGGATCAAAAGGAGTTGCACTTGTATTAGAACGAAAATAGGTGGATGAAGCTCGCCGCATGTTACACCATGTCGTCTTCAAATCGTAAGAAGTTTTGTAAATTTATCCGATCGGTTGAGTTTCAGATGGCTTCGCTTATAATCTTTGGAAGAATATTGCTCCAAATGACGGTGATTATCGGGTTGAAGTCACATGATTGCCATATTATCATGCAACGGTTATTACAATCGGATGTCGGGCGTTTTTGAATAAAATAATTTCACGGTAATTATTGAAGCGTGCACGTTCTTCAAAAAGCTTTGTGCAAGAACATTAAAGGTTAGCGACATGATAGCATCCACGATCACCTTGTACTTATTCTCGTAAGTTGGAGCGAATATTTCCATGACGCTTCTTCGACATCATGATTCACCTCGTAATGCATTTTATAGAAGAGGCAATCCTTGGAGGTCGGTGTACATGAGATGGATGTATCCATTTGAGCTATACCTGAAGAAATTGAAGGGCTACATCAGAAATCGAGCTCGGCCCGAGGGATCAATAGCTGAAGGGTATGTTGTAGACGAGGCATTGACTTTTTGTTCGAGGTACTTCGAGGACATAGGGACAAGGTTCGACCGACCAGACAGAAACGAGGATGCTACAGTTCCACATACACAACTTTCTATTTTTCAGTCGTAGTGTCACCTACTTGGAAAGCAGTCACCAACGACGTTTCCTACTCAAGTTTGAAATCAAGCAATTTTTTACGTCCTAAACAATTGTTATGAAGTTGAGCCATTCTTGCAGTAAGTCGGCGTTAATTCTTGATTATTATTCCTTTATATCGAATTAACTTTATCATTTGAAACGAACTAATGAACTTTGATCTTCAATACTTTGTTTAGGGAACATAGGCAGGAACTACTGAGCAATGGCTGTCCAAACATCAAACTAGTGCACAAAAGAGACTTTCACGGTTGGTTCTAAGAAAGGTAAATGAACATCGACTGAATAAAATTGCAAGTTTTCAACATAATTGCTTTCAATAACTGAGAATAATTCTCATCATGCAGCTATATGCAATGCACCAAAGCCACAACCATCAAGTTTCTCATGAGTTATTTGCGTTGGCCAGTGGATGTTACCAGCACGTTATGTCATACACGGCTTGTGTTGTCAAAGGAGTTCGGTTCGTGACATATGATCGTGATATTCAAAGAAAAACTCAGAATAGTGGTGTGTCCGTCCCAGGGACTCGGGGTGAGATTTACTACGGGCGTTGCAAGATATACTAGATCTATAATATGGACCAAAACTTTCGGTTTATCCGTTCGATGCAAGTAGTTTAGGTGTGATGGGAGGCGGATGATGGCGAGAATAACATTACTGATATTGACATCGCAGAGGTGTTCAAAGATGATCGGTTCATACTTGCTAGCCAAGCACAACAAGTGTTCTATATTAAAGATCCATCTCGTGGTCCGAAGCGGCGAGTAATACAAATTGTCCATCACAGGAGCACGTGGGACACAGTGGGAGCTAACATCACAGAGATTGACCTGCTCCACAATAACTACTCTTTCGGTTTATCTCTAGTTGTTGATCTTGGCAACATAGAGCATGTATCCTTGCACCGGGATGATGATGAAACTGATGAGATCGAAGCATCGGTTATCGAGAGAGCCTCGTCAGACACTGCAGGAGAAACTTCATTTATAAACGACGATGATGTGGAAGACGATACAAATGCGAAATACGAGGATGATGAAACATCGAGTGAAATCAATGAGGACGTCAGTGACGATGATGAGGATCAATCGTATCATGATAGTGAATCAGATTGAAATGTTATTGTGCGTCACTAAATTTTATGAAATAAATTTATAAAAACGCATGTTCAAATTGTTGTTACTATTTTCGGCTTGAATGTTTGTCATTCATACTATCATTGCTATTGGTCAAAATGTAGGACAAAAAAGTTCTGCAATTGTACAAAAACATGCTACTGGGGACCATTATATCTAACATCGTAAAACTTGAAGGACTTATGTTGCAAATAAAATTGGATGAAATTGAACTAAAAGAAAAATTATGAGGACCCAAATGAAAAATGTTTAAAGTTGAATGACCTAACTGCAAAAGTGTTTAAAGTTGAATGACCTAAATAAATATTAAATATTACAATTTAAAAATTAAATATTAAAAATTAAAAATTATTATTGATAATTTTAAATATCAATAATATTAAATAATAAAAATTATTTATAATATGAAATATTAAAAATTATTGATAATATTAAATATTAAAAATTATTTCAATTTAAAAATTCCTTCAAATGAGATATTACCATTCAGGTCATATCATATAGTATAAATAATAGCGGCGACATATGTCGCCGCTATTATTCTTAAAATTAGGCGCCACGTTTTAGGCGCGTTTTCTTAACAGCTGGAAAAAAATTTAAGGATAAATTGATCAATAGCTGTCGTCGCTATTGTCCTGAAAATTGGGCGCCACGTTTTAGGCGCGTGTTCTTAAAAGCTGGAAAAATGTCGTCACTTTAGCACTCAATAGCGACGACATATGTCCTCGCTATAGAGTCAGACCTTTTAATTCATGCAGAACCTTCTTCTTTTCCATTTTGCTTGTGTTTGTTCTCCTTCCAGTGCCTTCGCCTGACCGTCGTCGCCGTCTTCTGCCGTCCAACGTCTGCCGCCGTCTTCTTTGGGCTCTCTGCCGTTATAACCGCGTAAATCCTCTCTCTCTCTCTCTCTCTCTCTCTCTCTCTCTCACACACACACACACACACACAAACACAAACACAATGTTGAATTCCTTGACTCATGGTTCATATCTTTCTTTGGTTGAACTTTGATTTCGGTTGAACTACAAATTAGGTTGAACTTTTATTTCGGTTGAACATTGATTTTTTGTGTTTTTTGAATGTGAATGTGCTGTGAACAATTTGATTTTTTGTGCCGAATTTTTTTACAATTTGATTTTGAAATGATTTTGGATAATACATTTTTTCAATTGATAATTTGTTTGAATGTGTTGATTCTTGAGGTTTACTTTGAAGGTTGATAATTTCATTATTTCATTTTAGGTTAGATGATGGTTAGATGATGGTTGAATGAAGGTTGTTTTTTAGGGATGAATGTTGGACGAAGGTTGAATTTTAGGTTGAACGAGGTTGAATTTTAGGGGCATAGTTGACATTATCTTATTCAAATTTGGACATAAATTCAAAGTTTAGGGACTTATTTTACATAAAATAAGTTTAGGGACCAATTCATCAATCAAATTAAACTTATTCAAATTTTCACATACATTCAAAGTTTAGGGATTTCTTTACAATAAAATAAGTTTAGGGACCAATTTGAAATTAAATATAACAAATTCAAATTTGTCCATAAATTCAAAGTTCAGGGACTTATTTGCAATAAAATAATTTTAGGGACCAATTTGAAATAAAATATAATAAATTCAAAATTTCCCATAAATTCAAAGTTCAAGGACTTATTTGTAATAAAATAAGTTTAGGGACCAATTTGAAATTAAATATAATAAATTCAAATTTTTCCATAAATTCAAAGTTTAGAGACTTATTTTACATAAAATAAGTTTAGGGACCAATTCATCAATCAAATTAAACTTATTCAAAATTTTCCATAAATTCAAAGTTCAAGGACTTATTTTGCAATAAAATATGTTTAGGGACCAATTTGAAATTAAATATAATAAATTCATAATTTTCCCATAAATTCAAAGTTCAGGGACTTATTTGCAATAAAATAAGTTTAGGGACCAATTTAAAATTAAATATAATAAATTCAAATTTTCCCATGAATTTAAAGTTCAGGGACTTATTTGCAATAAAATAAGTTTAAGGACCAATTTGAAATTAAATATAATAAATTCAAATTTTTCCATAAATTCAAAGTTTAGGGATTTATTTTTACATAAAATAAGTTTAGGGACCAATTCATCAATCAAATTAAACTTATTCAAAATTTTCCATAAATTCAAAGTTCAGGGACTTATTTTGCAATAAAATATGTTTTGGGACCAATTTGAAATTAAATATAATAAATTCATAATTTTCTCATAAATTCAAAATTTAGGGACTTATTTGCAATAAAATAAGTTTAGGGACCAATTTGAAATATAATATAATAACTTCAAATTTTTCTCATAAATTTAAAGTTTGGGGACTTATTTACAATAAAATAAGTTTAGGGACCAATTTGAAATAAAATATAATAACTTCAAATTATTCCCACAAATTCAAAGTTTAGGGACTTATTTGCAATAAAATAAGTTTAGGGACCAAGTTGAAATTAAATATAATAAATTGAAATTTAAATTCGGAGTTGAGAATTATTTGAAATAAAATAATTTTAGGGACCAATTTGAAATAAAATATAATAAATTCAAAATTTTCCATAAATTCAAAGTTTAGGGACTTATTTGCAATAAAATAAGTTTAGGTACCAATTTGAAATTAAATATAATAAATTCAAAATTTCCCATAAATTCAAAATTTAGGGACTTATTTGTAATAAAATAAGTTTAGGGACCAATTTGAAATTAAATATAATAAATTCAAATTTTCACATACATTCAAAGTTCAGGGACTTATTTGCAATAAAATAATTTTAGGGACCAATTTGGAATTAAATATGATAAATTCAAAATTTCCCATAAATTCTAAGTTTAGGGACTTATTTACAATAAAGTAAGTATAGGGACCAAATTGAAATAAAATATAATACATTCAAATTTTCACATAGTTCAAAGTTAGTATGGTTGACGTGATGTTCACAATTATGTCATGTGTTAGTATGGTCGACGTGATATCGCGACGGAGGTGATGGTGCAGAGAGATCCTCGCGGCGTGACCATCTCACCGGTTCCTTTCTACCATGAGTGCTGGTAAGACTTTTCGTTCAAATTGTAATTATTTATTATTTTATACATATCGTTGAAAATCGTATGATCAATACAATTTCTAATTTTTTCATTTTCAACACCCCCGCCAAAGCGACGGGTATCTCTCGAGGCATCAACCTTGAGATGGTTTGGCAGGCTAACGGGAAGATGCCACTTCCTATCGCGTTCGACAATGTCGAACGCACAATGCAGCCGATCGGGAATAACGCGAAGTACTTCAAGTGCTTGGTTGGGAACCAAGTGAGATTCACCGTGCCCCCGTGCTACCCTTCATAGACAGAGGTTCCAGAGGAGCAGCGGGCATGGTTACGTAGCATTATCGAGGTATGAACTTAAATTAGTTTTGTTATTAGTACACTTAATAAATACTTGTTTCACGACTTCTACATTAACGTATTTTTTTCACTCTTGCAGAGCTACTTCGATCTGTAGGGCGATCGGTCGCCTACGAGTACCGGGCAGTATGTGCCGCAGTAGATCGTCTGGCGGCCGATCGTTATCGCGATTACAAACTCAAGGCGCATAATCACTTAAAAGCGCATGGACCGAGCCGACCATACGGCGAGATGTCCGCCGAGGACTGGCAGAAGTGCATTGACTTCTTCACCAGTCCTACTTTCGTGGTACGTATTGTTTATATATTTTTTACGATATTTTATATACTTTTTTAACTAATGCATTTTTTGCTAATCAATTATATGTTATACCTTCAGGAACGGTCCTCCAAAAATAAGGCCAATCGGGGTAAGGCTAAATACCCGAGCGTGCAGGGGTCGAAGAGCTTCTCTGCCACGCGTTACGATCAGGTACAACATATAAATTTTCAATATCATTATACATATCTTCACTACATTACGTAAAAATGTCTACTAACTACATTTCACGTTTAAATTGTCGTAGCGGGACCCCGAGATCCGAAGTGGCCGGGATTATTGATTCGTTAGGATGTTTCACACCTCCGGGATGACAATTGGGTGAACCGCAGTATTTGGTGACTATGTGAGAATTTTAAATTATGTTAATATAATTTTATCCGATTCGCATGATATTATTTATTATTATTTTTTTCACCGAGCAGGATAAACTTGTTGAGTTGAGAGAGACTCAACATACACAGTCGCCTCAATAGCGCGTCGTTAGACGAGCGTGCTATTGCAAAGGAGGTTCTCGAGAACGATGAGGTCACGTCCGTGGAGATGGCCGGGTTCCAAAGGGCACCTCTCCCTCGCTAGATTCGATCACGCATCGTTTGCCCCACAAGGAACTTCCCATCGGTCCTCTGCGAGACTCCTAGAATAACGATCTTGATTTGCCATGTATGAGGATCGGCCACGCCAAATGCAACGTGAAATTGAGTTTACGAAAAGTAAAATACCGGTTGTGCTCATGGAGGAGGAGGAGGAGGAGAACAGGGGACGAGGACGACGGTTTGGAGGGTCCAGTAGATGTTTAGAATTTTTATATATTATTTATATTATTTGGAAATAAAAAAAAATTTAAAAAATTCAAAACCTTTATAGCGCGATATTATCGTCACATCGTTGTAGTAAATTAAAACAATTATTAATAGCGATGACATTGTCGTCTCTATATGAGAAGTATTAATGGCGACGAGCTAATAGCGACGATTTTTAGTTCTCTATTATTTTGTATAACAGTGACGACTTTTTGCGACGACTTTGTCGCCCCTTTATATCTTTTCGAGATATAGTCACGACAACATTGTTGACGATATTGTCGTCGCTATAGATACAAATTTATATAGAGACGACATAAAGTCGTCGCTATATTTCTAGAGACACTAACTTGTTGCGGCGACATTAAGCGACGACTTTGTCGTCTCTAAAAATTTAAAGAGACGACTTCTGAGTATTCAGCGACGACATATGTCGCCGCTATTGACCTCATTTCTTGTAGTGCCTTCAATCACAATCATAAATTCCAACTTTTACATTAAGCATGACAATCAATTTACACAATATTTTCTCAATTTAAAATCATGGAATTAAATCGGTAGTATAAGAAACTACCTCGGAACAAAAAGAATTTATGTTGAAATGAATTGTTGATAAAATGGCTATTTCTTTTCTTCAAATGATGACTCCGTGATTTCCCTTTTTCGCTATTAAAAATCTAATATTTGTAGTGTTGGCTTGAGTGATTAAAATAGATGAAGAAGGAGGAGGTAAAAATATGTTCTTGTTGGCCGAAAATGGGTACTCAACTGGGGAAAAAATGAAGCAAAATAAAGGATTAAAATGTTTACTGCTGAGGCTGAAACTTTACGATAAAGGAACTAATTTTTGCTTGACAAAGATTGAGACTCTAAGCCTATTGTTGGGGCCGAAACTTGAAGATGAGGGAACTGATTCTTGCTTGATAAACTGAAAATTCTAAGCCTATTGCTGGTGTAACGTCCCGAATTTTATCAACCCGGAGGATCGCTAAAATAATCTCTAAATAATGTTTGATGACTCCAAAATATTTTCCGTGCCTTTGAAGGGTTTTAAAAAAATAACTATTATGGAAAATAACAAGCGCGTAAGGAAAAAATGATTTTACTTCTAATTTTTAAGGTTTTTGCCTATACCGTGAAATGTGCTGCCATAATTTATTTGACCATTCAAACGAACTCCAAAAGTTCCAAGCTTTGAATTGTAGATACTTGGGACCTTGGACTAGGCATTGTTAAAATTTCAGATCTTAGCTACGTCGTTGGTAGGTGAAAACATTAGTCAAAGTTGCTTGAAAAACTGTTCCACGTGCCTTTAGGCAGCCCGTTAAAACATTCATAATAAATTCATACGATCGAATTTTTGAGTGATTCCAATTTATGCCATTAGACCATATACAAGGCTTTTCATAGCCACTGATTTCACTCAAAACTCCAAATGTAGAGAGTTATGATTTTTCATATTAGGGGAAAAAAGCTAAAAATTCAGATTATGAAACGATGCAAAATTTCTATCTAAAAATTTAAACGACAATTAAACCAACATCTTGTTTTCAATGTACATTACTTAATTAAATAATGAAAATCCAACACTTAAATTATAGTATTTACATCATGATTGACTCAATCATCTAGACACCAAATCTTAATTTAAATAAAAGAATTCCACTTCGTGTTGACTAGCCTACGCCATTGCGTTAATGCCAACCTTTTCAATCTGAAAATTTGTTTGTTTTGGAGTGAGTATTTCATAAGAAACACTCAGTAGATATATATACTAACATATAGAAAAAATTATACGGAAACATAAATGCACATGTCATCATTTCAAATGTACATAGGAATATAATAAATTGGGAATTGGCACCCATGAACTTAAATGTGATTTCCTTTAATTTCCATCATGCATATGTGATTACCTTCAATAACATCATAAAATTCCTTCATAAATAAATTTACATGGCATTTATATGACATAATAATTTATAAATCTTAGTATAAGTAGTAAATAAAACTACCTCGAAATAGAGTTTTCCGTTGAAGTTGTGATGGAGAATGAATTGTTACTGCACGTTTTCCAAAATCAAACTCGCACCTTTTCCTTTTTGATTACAAATTCTAGTACTGTAGGAAGCTTTAAATGAAGTTAAAAAGGGAATAATAGGAGCCAAAATGTCTTGAGGATACAGGGGCTATTGATGGCGAAAATGGAGGATAGAATAGTGGACTTTTGCTGTGAAATATTGTGAAGAAGAAGCAAGGTTAAAGCTTTTGCTGCTGGCCAAAAATTTGGACAGAAAAAGAGAGAGGATGTTGTGAGTTTTTTTAGGTTGAATTAACGAGGGAAGAGGGGGTTGGAAGGGTTGAAACTGGAGAACTAAACAGTAACTTGTTGCTGAATACTGGGGGGAACTGAGGAAAAAACAGCCGAAATTGGAGAAGAAAAAAGGGAACTTGTTGCCGAATTCTGGGGCCGAAACTGGACAGCAAAGAGAGAGAAAAGTTGGAGTTTATGTTGTGACTGAATGAAGAGGGTAAATGGACTTATGGGAGGGGCAAATTCTTGGAGCTTTTGGGGAGAAAATAGTAGTTGGTTTGGTGACTGAAGTGTGAGGATAAGTGGTAACAAAATGGGGGCTGATAATGGGGAGTTGGGGGACGGTTTTCTTGAGAGAAATGGGAGGCTGTTTGGCTGGAGGTGAGGTGGACTAAGTCGTGAGAAAAATGGGTAGTTAATTGATCGTGGAGTGGGCAGTTTTCCTGGCTGCAAAGTGGGTCGGTTTTGGCAACAAAGTGGCTGGTTTATTGGCTGAATTTTGGAGCCGAAATGAACCAGGTTTTGGGCTGATTATAGGTGAAATTTTGGGCCAAAAAATAAGTCAAGTGTTGGTCTAGAGGAGCCCGGTTTTTATTGAGTTTAATGGGTCGGTTTTTGGACTTAAAATTAGGACTAGCATGGGCCAAAAAAAAAAAAAATGTTTAACGTTTGCTTAGTTTTAAATTTAAATGGTTGGCCTAAATTTATCAAGAAATTAACTCAAGAAAATTTATTCGATCTAAGAAAATTAACGAGGCTCGGTGATAAAATAATATTTCATATTTGTCAAATAAAATTTAAAGCAAACGAGCGCAACATTTAACGTGACAAAAATATTTTAAAACGTACTAGGAGGTTCCTAGCGACGTCGGAAGTTAAAATTTTATTTACGTGAAATTAAAAGTCAAAATTTTTTTTGGTCGCTACAGCTTGGGTATTCTTTGGTGTTTGTAATGAGGGAAATTAAAGAGACTTAATGGCTTAAAATATAGAGTGAAAGTGCATGTGTAAGATGGGAAAATAAGAGGAAAATGGACTTTAGTGGAAGGGGGGGAGGGGGGGCGGCGGGAGAGAAAATGGAAGAATTGCTGGTTGAAAAAGAGACTTCAGGGACTGTTTTTCATCAGGGAAAATGGGGCTGAATCAAGGCAGTTTGGGGTGATTTTCTCTTACAAAACATGGGTGCAACTAGATGAGGTTTGAAGTGGTAAACATGGGGTTAATAATGGATGATCATGGAGTAGTGAATGGGGCGGTTTCTTCCGTGTGGTAGGGTGACTTTCAGCATGTTTTGGGGAGTTTTTGGCACACTTTTTTTTTTTGGGTAGCATGAGATTAGGAGATGTTTGGGGGGGGAAGCTTAGGACGTCGATTTCTGAAAATTCTTTTTTTCTAAAGATGAAACAAAATGGCTAAAGTGTAATTATCTTAAATAAATTGTGCAAGATGTGAGGGAAATTGGTAGAAAATGGGGTATTTTCTTAACATCGAAGCGTGGAATACGTGCTTCGCCGAGAGAGCTCGGATGGCAATGCCAAAAGTGGGGGCTAACTTTGGTCCCTAAAATTTCTCTTTCGCCAACTTCATCCAATCATGGGTGGTTAAATGGTAGGTGACTTTTCCATTTACCACCCAAATCCAAGATGCTTGCTCTCAATATATCCTCAAGGATTTGAATAGTTCATTCTGATTTTCCGTCGGTCTGAGGATGATAAGCTGTGTTAAATTTCAAGTTAGTATCCATAGCTCCTTGAAGACTTTTCTAGAAATTTGAGGTAAACCTTGGGTTTCGATCCAATACAATGGAAGCTGGTACATATGAAGTCTTACAATTTCTTTGACATACAAATGTGCTAACTGCTCCAAACTGAAATTCGTTCGAATGGCAAAAATGTGCAGATTTTGTCAAATGTTCTACAACAACCCATATGGCATCATGACATCTTGTCGATCTAGGAAAACCCACAACAAAATCTATTGTAATTTTCTCCCATTTCCACTCCGGTATATCCATTGGATTTAATGGCCATGATGGCCACTAATGCTTAGCTTTCACTTGTTGACACACCAAATATTTTAACACAAAACGAGCTACAACTCATTTCATGTTTCTCCACCAAAATGTATTATGTAAATCTTTATACATTTTGGTTCCTCCTGAATGTGCGGCGTAAGGAGCAGAATGAGCTTCGGATAAAATCTCATTTCTAGACCTTCATCATTAGACACACATATTTGACCTTTGAACATCAAAGTTTTGTCCTTAGCTATTTCAAACTCTTTTCTCTTTTCGGTTCCTACTAAAGTCTTGATCTTTTCTAAGAAAATATCATCTTTTTGAGCTGCCACAATTCTATCTCTGAGTGTCAACTTTACTATGAGACTTGTTATCAATACCGATGTTTGCACCGGTGGTGTTAACACTTCAATTCTCATACTCTCAAAGTCCTTGATCAGATTATCTTGTGTCGATTGGAGTGCAGAACATGGGTGGCTAAGGTTTGAAGTTGTAAACATGGGGTTAATAATGGATGATCATGGAGTAGTGGAGGGGGTGGTTTCTTCCATGTGGTAGGGTGACTTTCAACCTGTTTTGGAGAGTTCTTAGCATGTTTTTTTTTTGGTAGCTCAGGGGGGAAGCTTAGGACGTTTTTTCTAAAGATCAAATGGCAGGTAATTAGCTTAAATAAATGGTGGAAGATATGAGAGAAATTGGTAGGAAATGAGCTGAAGTGGGGGAGATCATGGATGGTTAAAACTTTGGGTTTTGAGGGCTGATTTTGGCATGAGATTAGGGGCTGTTTGGGTGTTTAATTAGTATGAAAAAAATTGGTCTTGGTGATTGACAAAAATATTTTTTGTCCGACACAAAAGATAAGGCAAGCATGTGAAAAAATCTACCGCGACTAAAGTGTTTAAAATGTACTATGAAGTTCGCAACGACGCCGAAATTTGAAATTCATGTTTTGTGAAATTTTAAAAGCCAAATTTTTTTTTCCAGTCATTACACTAAAAGATATAGGCCAAGTGCATTAAAGTTTTGAACTTTTAAGGATTAATACATTTTTTCAACTACACAGAGTGAATCCAATATAATATGGTAAGTTCTATAAGCAATTATGATAATAGAATATTTATTTAAAAATTCTGCAAAAGAAAACAGAAAAATAGTGGTTCACCGGCCTGGTGCAATAAATTCTTTCAAATTTTCTTCAATAAGCAATGAATTTTTTATCACTGAGAAAATTATAATGTCTTAAGAGAGCATTTGTGTGAATATGCATCTATTATACTTAATAAAAGCATAGGTTTGAATTTACTACCAACATTAAGACATGTGATGTAGCACGAAGCGCAAATCAAGGAACGAATATTGATCAAAGCTTGTTAATTTCAATGAAATACGCAGAATCAAAAGATTAATACTCGACCGTTGATTCTACCGAATATCTAGAACTTACTGAAAAGAATACGTTAGTAGTTATCCATGATTACCGAGCTCTTATTTAATGAATAAATTCCTTAATACACGAAGAAGGCCGAACTGTTGTCATAAAATTGATAGAAATCTACATATTTTTAATTCAATTAAAAAAAGCCTATGCATACACTGTTTGATTCGACGTCCCTTGTATAGATTGCGTATAACCAAATAACAATACCTAATTGAAATTGCTTCCTCATCAGTCCCTAGTCTTATAAAAAAAATAATTAATAAACCCCAAGAAAATAAAACTAACAATATTAAAATAAAATAATAACCAATGAGCCTTCTTTTTTCCTTGTTTTCTGATTTCATCATAGTCTACTTGCTGCATTAGTAGGACACAATACATCTCAATCGAAATAATTCTTCGAAAAGGCAATATAAAAGGTTAATGGGAGGCTTCGTGCTAGAGGACGCTGAATGCATCGCTCGGGACTTCTTGTTGCGAAATAAAGAGCTATTAATATTTATGTGGTTGAATGGTATGCATGGCAGGTTGTCAATAACCTGTATTGTTTCTGTAATCTTGCGCCAAATGTGATGGTTCTTTTAGACACAATAGCTCTCTTGAATGAAGTGTGATGTGGATATTGCCGATTTATTTCCCGTAAGGGAAATAAAGTGGCACAATTAATGTTTGTTACATCTTTCCCGTCCGCTTCGAACTGGGTTGATTGTTACTCGATCTTTATTGTGTCGTTTGTTGTCGGTGACTTCAATTAATAAAGATACGGATTAGTTTTAAAAATCTCAAATTTACATAATAAAAAAAAAAGGAACTTTGATAGTCCCTTTGTTATCATTGAGCTTCAACCCTATAGGCCCTTCAAACTATTTTGAACATTTATTCCTCCCACCTTTCCAATTAAGACAAATTAATTAGCTAACCACCATAATAATCTCTATTTACCAATTACTATAATCTGACAAAGAAATTTAAATAATCCCGATAATCTCATTTACTCAATTAAGCTAATTATGATTCACTATATATAAGTATGACAATTTTCCATACTCTTCTTGTGCTTTAAAATTCAAAAGAGATGGCTTCTTCTTCATCCGTTGAAATCCTGGAAAAGGTACGGAGTAATAACACCCATTTTGAAGTTCTAATTTATAATTCAGTTTTAAATGTTTATGTCATTTGATATTCAATCTGATGAGACAGTAGTTTTTATGTTGTAAATGTGCCTTAAATAAAATTGTGACTTTGTTTATTCAAGTATAGCTTTTCCAGAAGATTTAGAAGTTACTCTAGAATTACGAAACAATATTATAAAGAATAACCGTCAGGTAAGGACAAGTATATGTCAATACACGAAAGAAAGTGACACATATTCAACTCCATTATCTTAGGACCTTGGTTTCTGTACTTCTTGTTACGGAAATGCAATTTATGTAATTTTGGATTTACTGGGACTTTAGGGTCTATATGTCCCTTTCTAGAATTTCTTTCTTAAAATATACACATTAAATAAAAAACCAAGTATTTTTTTTTTGAATTATTTATGAATTCATTCTTTCTTGAAAAAAAAAACGTAGATCCACTACTAAACAGCCAAATTTTGTATAATTTACTAAATCATATGAAAGTAGTTTCTATTTGTCATGGAAGCAACACGATTTTATGGTTAATGTATTTAAGTATATGTGTGTAAATTGGGGACATAAAAATGTTTGAGTGTAACTAATTCCACGAAAGGTACAATTTCAAACTTCCTAGATTTGGAAGTCACTTAATTGTTGTTCATACTACAAGCTCTGATACAAATTATTGTAATATTTATGATGAATTCAATGTGCAATTACCAATCATCATTGAATGTTGGACGTCGACTTTTTAAAAAGATTGGTTTAGAAATATGATATATTTTGAACCAAAACTAGTAGCTCAAAAACCCTAACATTAGGGCAAAAAGCACAGAAATGTACTAAGCTGATGAACTCCAACTTTTTTAAATTTTATTTGCACTACGATTCGGTTGGATTTTCTTAAATCTAGGAATCCCTTTGAACTAAGGGTTCCATCCTGCAATCTATTTATTAACTCTTTTAAAATAATTTGTTAGCTTGCATTTTATTAAAGTGAATATCGATATTAATTAAATTTTAGATCTTTATTTTTGTTAAAATCCACCTATGTGCTTATCTGAAAAAAATTTAACGCGTTTGAGCTTTAAGCTGTACGACTTCTCAGGGATTTTATTTTATTTTATTTCAGGTTGATAGCACAACTCAAAGTGACAACACGATGCCACAGTGGCTTGATTGTTTGCTAGAAAAGACATTTTTTGGAAAATGTGCGACTCATGATCTCCAAAAGAATGATTTGAATAGATACTGCATTACTTGCGACTCATCAAATTGCAAGTATTGCGTTGCAACGGGTAGCCACAACGAGCACAAGTTACTAACCATTTATCGGCATGTCTACCAGGAAGTCGTACCCCTCAATGAGATGGAGAGTTATCTTGACTGCTCAAAAATCCAGGTTTATTCCATTTAGGTGCAGTTTATTTACTTTATTTGCGACGAAAGAAATCAATCACCAATAATAACATAATCACCGATAATTGTATGTGTACAAATAATTGTATATGCTTTGGAATCTGACGCAGCACAAGTGTCTCAAATGTTGCAATGATAAAACAACATTTGTGAAGTTATGATACCTCGTCTAATATGTCTTGTGAATTTCTTATAACATAAATATGACTTTTCTATGTACACATACATTGCATAAAGTTATTATTTATTTTTATTTTGTAGACTCATGTGATTTTAGTTGCAGCCATACAAATGCAATAAAAAGTGGGTTGTGTCGTTAAAGCCGCTTCCACACAATGGCTCGGTTTCACATATGGAAGGAGATGAAGCATGCGAGGTGTGCAAGAGAAAGTTGTCTGATCCTGATCGATATCGCTTCTGCTCCTTAGCCTGCAAGGTTGTAATTAATGTTAAAACTAATACAAATTAACTAGTCTAGTTCGAACACTCATGTGCACCCTCACGCTTAATTTGTCTAGATTACTTGCACACGTGCATGCACACTCACATACATAAAGGCTCAATGGTGACCAACATTTAAGTTTTTTAAACATGTATTCATTTTCACTTGATAAATTATTCAGATGCAGGCTTCTTGCGAAAAGAAAAATCGTGTGAAACCTCATGTAGCTACAAGGATTAAAGCAAAAGGAAAGAACAAGGTTGAGGAAACTGCGAAACCGAACATGCGTAAGAGAAGTAGGAAAGGAGTTCCTTGTAGGGCTCCTTTTTTCTAATGTTGGAGTTGAATGATTTTCCTAAGTTGCATTAGTGTATTTTATTCCATTCAGTGATGGAAACCCGAAGTTTCTTTTACTTCCAATCAAACTTTCAATCACTACTGTAAGTCTATGGAAGTTTGCACTTGAATGGTGGTGTATGACTCCAGTTTTCCTTTTCAACTATTTGAAATAAATTTTATGTTTTTCTTTTTCATTTTTGATGTTATATTAAGAAAACTATGAACAAAAAATTGGAAAAATAATTTATAAATCAAGACTTTAAGCTCCTCGATATTTTAATCGATAGCTAGTAGGCAAAGCATCGTGGCATGTTTGGTATATTGTATTAGATAAGATTGGACAAGAATTGACAAATTAACTTTTAGTTATCGGGTAATGTTCTCGCACAAAAAACACTTCTTCTTCTTCTTCTTTTTTGCAGATTTGTAGGACGTTATGAATTGGACTACCTTGACACCGTCTCAAACTAAAAGATATAGGCAAAGTGCATTAAAGTTTTGAACTTCTAAGGATTCATACATTTTTTGAACTACATGTACAAAGGTGAATCTAATAGGCCTAGTGCATTAGTTTTGAACTTTTAAGGATTAATACCTTTTTTGAACTACACAAAATGAGTTAAATATAAAGGACCATAGAATTTATGGTAAGTTCCATAAGCAATTATGATAATAGAATATTTATTTAAAAATTGCGAAAGACAACAAAAATAGTTTTTCATGGCGTGGTGCAATAAATTCTTTGAAACTTTCTTCAAAAAGCAATGAATTTTTTATTACTGAGAAAATTATAATGTGTTAAGAGAGCATTGGTGCAAATATGCATCTATTATACCTAATAAAAGCATATATTTGAATTTACTACCAACATTAAGACATGTGATGTAGCACGCAGTGCATATCAAGGAACGAACATTGATAAAAGCTTGTTAATTTCAATGAAATACCTAGAATCGATAGATTAATACTCGACCACTGATTCTACTCAATATCCAAAACTTACTGAAATAAATATGTCAGTAGTTATCCATGATTATCCATGATTTACCGAGCTATTGTCATAAAATTGATAGAAATCTACATATTTCTAATTGAATTATAACAAAGCCTACGGATACATTGTTTGTTTCGATGTCCCTTGTATAGATTGCATAACCAAATAACAATAGCTAATTGAAATTGTTTCCTCATCAGTTCCTAACAATATTAAAATAATTAATAAACCCCAAGTAAATAAACTAGCAATATTAAAATAAAATAATAACCAATGAGCCTTCTTTTTTCCCTTTTTGCTGGGAGACGATACATCTCAATCGAAATAATTCTTCCAAAAGGCAATATAAAAAATACTGGGAGGCTTCATGTTAGAGGACGCTGAACACATCGCTCTCTGTGCGGGCCTTCTTTTTGCGAAAGAAAGAGTTATTAATTTTGATGTGGTCGAATGGGATGCATGGCAGGTTGTCAATAACGTGTATTGTTTCTGTAATCTAGCGCCAAATGTGATGGTTCTTTTAGATACAATAGCTCTCTTGAATGAAGTGTGATGTGGATATTCCTGATTTATTCCCGTAAGGAAAATAAAGTGGCCCATTGTTTGTTACCTCATCTCCGTCCGCCTTTTCTTCCATTGAAATCCTGGAAAAGGTATGGAGTAATTGTTAGAATATTAATAATATTGCTTGGGTTTATAATATTGCTTAGGGTAGTTTAGTCACTTTCTATTTGTTTTATTATATATACTAAATGTAACCCTGACACTCTTAATTTAGTTTTGCTCTATGATAATTATGTTGTTGTCTTCTTCTCTCTTTGTTCGTATCTCTTAGTTTGACATGCCATATTGAAATATCTAACATGGTATGAGAGCCAATTTTCATATTGAATATTGGTTTCTTTCATTTATTTTCCATCTAAGATCTTGTGTGCATTTAAAAAAAAAAAAACCAGTTTTCTATTTGAGCTGCAGCTGAAAATTCACAATTCTTGTTCAACGCAACCTCTGTTTGGAGATTGGTGACCATATACAGAGTCACGTCGACGAGACGGTCATCTACAGGGCGTGCGCATAGCGTATGGGGATAGTTTGCAATGGTGCGTGAGGCCCATACACAAGGACGGCGACAACACGTGAGGGCGCTTGGCTCCTCCATTTGGATTGATCCTTTGAAATAGATTGTTCCGTGGTGAATTTCTAATCTTTAGGTAGTGTTTATTTGACTGTTGGTTGAGGTACGTCTTTAAGGATATACTATTTGGTCATTTGGGTTGCTGATTTTATGGAATTGTAAAGTCTTAATTTTCTCTGATTTGTAATTATATTTGCTTACCTCGTTGAAATGGATAATTCACTTCAATCTATTAGTATAAGATTAATTAGTAAGAATTATTCATATTGGAGTAGTGTGATGAAGAATTTCTTTAAGAGTAAAAATTGTGGGTTTATGTTAGTAGAACTGTTGTGATACATAAGAGTACAAATGCTAATTATGCAACATAATTAGATTCTTGAGAATTAAACAATGCCAAAATTCTTCTTGGATTCAAAATTTTGTTGAACATTCCATTGGTACATAGTTGGCAAAGTATGAAATGACAAAGAAATTTTGGGATCATTTACATAAGTTATACACTAAGTCTAACTTTGCAAAACGGTTTCAGTTGGAGATTGATACATGGGCTATGAATTTGATTTGGGATGAGTTGGCTCTTACAAAATCGGCGGAAATAAAGCATGTAAGGACTATATTATTTATAGAGATAAGTAACAATTGGTTTAGTTTTTTATGGCACTTCACAGTGATTTTGAGAGACTTATAGGCTCCATCTTGCATCGTACTCCACTTTGTGGCTGAGGAAACATGTTTGAAATCTCTAGCAGGTGAGGCATCTCTTCCTAAATCTAACACTTCGGTCTTGGATGTCTCTTCTTGACCATCTATGCAGAATTAGAACAAATGTTATGTGTGGGTTGTTAGTGATTAGTGTAGTTTTACAAAAAAAAAGACATTGAAAGTCTCAATGTCTTAAGTTATCGATGAAGCAACAACCTCTACAGAATGAACACTGTCACAACAGCAATTCTATTGTCCCAATGCTAACACAACAGAAGCCATGCTAGGTTGTGACTTATCTATTCTCTGAACACCACCTTCATCTAGTCATCCGCTAACTAGCTGAGAAGTTTCAGAAGTTTCTTGCACACTCAGCCATATGCCATGTCAGCCTCTACTAATATAGGTTTGTCATCCCAGTGCCCTTCATGTATATCTTCCTCATGGATTTTTGACTCGGATGCTTCCAAACATATGTCATCTAACTCAACATTATTTGATTCCTTACATCCTTCTAACTCGTCTATGTCTATTATGATTGCTGATGGCACCCCATTACCCTTGGTAAGAGTTTACCACACATAAATTATCACTTTCAGATGTCTATTGTGTTTTATCTCTTACTTTGAATCTTATTTCTATTGGTCATTTGTATGACTCGGGATACTTAGTTCAATTTCTTCTACTACTTGTCATGTGCAGGATGTTCAATCTCATAAGTTGATTTAGATAGGCCGTAGAAAATGAGGGTTATATATTTTGGACAATCTGAGACCACCGCATGCTACAACCTTTAGTGTTGATTTGTCCTCCTACTCTTTGAATTCTTCTTCTTCTACTAGTTTTTATTTGTAGCATTCTCACCTTAGACATGTTTCCGCTAGTAATTTAAAATTTTTAGTTTCTAAAGGTCAATTGGGAGATTTGCGAACTCGTGATATTTCTAATTGTAGTGGTTGTAAATTAACTAAATTTTATGCTTTACCTTTTCTTCGAAGTGATTCTCGTTATGTTGCACCATTTGATCTTGTTCATTCTAATGTAGCGATGTGCTCCTATTGCTACAAAATGAGATTCTAGATATTATGTCTCTTTGTTGATGATTATATTTATTATTGTTGGGTTTATCTTATGAAACGACGTTCTAATTTTCTTTCTATTTATCTTTCTTTTAGAGCACTTGTTAAAACTCAATATTTTGATGTGATTAAGTGCTTTAGATGTGAAAGTATACCTCTACTGATTTTTCTACATTGCTTGTTTTGGATGGCACAATTCGTCAATCCTCATGTACTAATACTCCACAACAAAATGATGTTGCTGAATGAAAGCATAGGCACATTGTTGAAACTGTACGTTCTCTTATCTTATCTGCCAAAGTTCTTAGTGAAGTTTGGAGAGACTTAATTAATAAGACTCCATCTTCTCACACTTTAGCTTTTTTCATCCTTTGAAACGTGTTTGGGCATCCTCCTGATTATTCCGTTCTAAGACTTTTTGGGTGTACTTGTTTTGTCCTTCATCCTAAAGTAGAATGTTTTAAATTGACTTAACGCTCTACTATTTGTGTCTTTTTGGGATATGGAGAGAGGGGGATATAATGGTTATCGATGTTTTGATCCTATTAATAAAAAATTATAGTTTTCATCATATTGTGTTTCTTGAGCATATTTCCTTTTTTCTATTTCTGATAATACTCATGACGTGACTAAGACTGGTGTCATTTGTATTGATCATTTTTTTGATGATACCAACTGCCCACATTCTCATACTCCTCTTGTTGTTGATTCTTCATGCACTAAATGTACACATGTACGACTAGTGATGTCCTAACTCTTCCTATGACCTTCCAAGCACCATCTGAGATTGTCAATCCTCCTTATTCTCCTTGATATCTTCCATGTATTCATAAGTCCACTCAGTTATCCAATTTTGCTTATTCTTGTTATTTAGAATCATTCTGTTGTTTCTTAACGTCTATTCACAACTTTCTGAATCATCTTCCTATAAAGAAGTTATTCTAGATCCTCTTTGACAATAGGCTATGGTGATGAACTCTCTACTCTACATAAGATAGACACTTGAGATTTGGTTTCATTACCTCTAGGTAAATATGCTATTGGTTCTCGTTGGGTCTATTAGATCAAAACCAAATCCAATGGTTCGATTCTACGCTACAAGGCTAGGTTGGTTGCTAAAGGATTTACTCAGCAGTATGGTCTGGATTATGAGGGGACCATTACTCCTGATGAAAACTGTATTACAGTTTCATCTATTCGCCAACGGAATCTCTCTCAAATAGATGTTAAAAACTTCTTCTTGAATGGGACTCTTCAAGAGGATGTCTATATGGTTCCTCCTCCTAGTGTTTTCATCATTCTGGATATGTTTACAAATTTAAAAAGGCACAGTATAGTCTCAAGCAGGCACCTTGTGCCTAGTTTGAGCAATTTTCCACTTTTGTTTCTTCTTTTGGCTTTATACCCAGACATCATGATTCCACATTGTTCTTTAGATGTATCTCAACTGGTCGTATCCTACTTCTTTTATATGTTGATAACATGATTATCACTGGTGATGATGTTGATGTGATTTATGCCTTAAAATCTGACTTGGCTCATCGTTTTGAAATGAAGGACTTAGGTCCATCAACTTATTTTTGGGGATCAAGGTTGCTTCTTCACCTAGATGTTATCTTCTCTCTCAGTCTAAGTATGCTACTGATGTCATTGAGCGTGGTCATCTCACTGATACTAAAATTATTGATCCTCTTCTTGAAGCCAATGCTCGATATGCACCTTTTGACGGTATTCATTTGCACCTTCTAAGTATGCTACTGATGTCATTGAGCGTGCTCATCTCACTGATACTAAAATTATTGATACTCCTCTTGAAGCCAATGCTCGATATGCACCTTCTGACGGTATTCCTTTGCCTAGCCTTACTTTGTATCGCACCATTATTGGAAGTCTCGTCTATCTCACCATCACCCTGATGGAAGATAAGTACGATGCAAGATGAAGCCTCTACGTCCCTCTAAGACACTGCGAAGTGCCATAAAAAATGAATCAATCGTGGCTCATCTATCCCTACAATAATATAAGAAGCTTGTTGAAAATCACTGTTCAAAAATCGTCCAAAACGACATAGTTTTTGGACAACACAAAACCACGCATCGTTTTTGGGAAAATCATTTTTTTTTTTCTTCCGGTTTATGTAACAGATTTGGCCTCATTCTTCTCCCAGAGACCCTAGACATGCAGCTCTCTAATTTTTCCCGACATCTTATCCACTATTTGTCAAATTTTCTTGGTGTTTGGTTCTTAATTTCCTTTTTGTTCATAGCACTAACCTAAGAATTTCCATTTTTTTGGTTGGATCGTGATTTCGAGTTGGTTGCGGTTATTTGAAACAACACAGAAATTTTCACATATCTATTAAAAGTTCTTCATTTTTCGTGTCATATCATCGATTCCGGGCATTCGTGGAGGTTTGTTATTTGATTTTTAAGTATTTTATCTATTTTTTTCGAGTGGGTTGACCATTTCATTCGATTTAAAGGTATGCAGGTGTAAAAAGTGTTCAAATTTGTTAAACACAATCCTTCGATTCAAAATTCATATTTATTCTTTAAATTTCTTTTTGTTTAATAGATTTTTATTTAGATTTTGTTTTGGTTATGTTTGAAATAAGTAAAACATTTTGACATAGCAGCACGAGAGATCAGTGAGTATTCTCTAAAAAATTTAGTGTTTGATGATGAAATTGCGAGCATTAATGGTTCATTTTCAGCTGGAGTGAAATAGTGTTTGTGGTTTATTTGTTTATTTGTTGTAATTTCAATTGTCCATTGCTTGAAATGCTAGAATTGGATAATTTCAATTGTCCATTGCTTGAAATGCTTACCAAGTACCTTTCTTTGGGATGAGGTGTATTGAACTTTAGAAGAGTACATATATAAATTTTGAAATGCTACATATATAAATTTAATTTGTGGGTTTTTGTGTCACCTATTGGGATTTTTTGTTATAAATTTTGCATGTTAAGGTAGAAATTGAGCTAGAAAATATAACGTGTCTTATGTGTCAAGTATCTCTCATTTGTCCTTCACTTTCTCAACTGCTTCCTTATCAAGTATCGTGGTTTGTATCAAGAAAATAAAATTTGATGCGTTCGGTCACATTTTTTATGGAAGCCTCTTGAATTTGATAAAATAAGGAGTGCACATTTGCAATTGTCAAGTGGAATCATTCTTTGGTGAACTCTGTTATCAACTTTGTGTGTGTTTTTTTTCTTTGTTATTTCACATTCTCACTAATACGGTTATAGGAAAATTTGTGTTATTTCCCATCAAGCGGTATCGAGCCTTTGGTAGTAAATTCATTTCTTTTTCACGATGAATTGTCAGAAACGATCCAAAGGAAGTCAGATTCAAGTGGGACCGATGGCTGCAGACGAATGAAAGGTAAAACTTGAGAAATTCGATGGCGCAGATTTTGGGTTCTGGAAGATGCAGATCGAAGATTATCTGTACCAGAAAAATCTTTATCAACCTCTCTCAGGAAGGAGGCCAGAAGGTCTGAATGACGAAAACTGGACTCTTCTTGATAGACAAGCCCTTGGAGTTATCCGATTGACACTATCCCGCAATGTTGCTTTCAACATAACAAAGGAAAAGACAATAGCGGGTCTTATGGCGACTCTTTCCAGTATGTATGAGAAGCCATCGGCTTCTAACAAAGTTTACTTGATGAGGCGGTTATTCAATTTGTGGATGACGAAAGGCACATCGGTAGCTCAACATCTCAATGAACTCAATACAGTCACAACCCAGTTGAGTTCAGTTGGAATTGAATTCGATGAAGAAGTACGAGCATTGATACTTTTGTCTTCTCTACCAGAAAGTTGGAATGCTACTGTCACAGCTGTACGAGTAGCTCGTCGGGAAGCAACAAGTTGAAATTTGATGATATTCGTGATATGGTTCTTAGTGAAGAGATCCGACGAAGATAGTCCGGTGAATCGTCAACCTCTTCGGGGTTTGCATCTGAGTCAAGAAGAAGAAATTCAACGGAGGAAATGGATGTGGCGGATCAAACTTACGAGGTAGATCAAAGGACATGAGGTCCAAATCCAGGAATCCCAATAATTTCTAGAGCTCGAAGATCATCGAGTATTGGGCGTAGGAAGACAAGGCACTACAAAAATCAATGCAAGAGTGCACCAAAGGACCGAATGTGAAGTCGAGGTAAATGTTACATTCACCTCGGGAGTAGATGATGCGTTGATATGCTCTTTGGAGAGCAAGAAAGAGTCTAGGGTGTTAGACTCTGGAGCATCATTCCACGCTATTTCACAAAACGAATTCTTCGAAAGGTATGTCCCTGGAAACCTTGGAAAGGTATACCTTGTTGATGATCAACCTTGTGCTATTATTGGTAAAGGTGTAGTGAAGATTAAGTTGAACGGGTCTGTTTGGGAACTGAAGAATGTCAGGCATATTCCCGACCAGAGAAAGAACTTAATCTCAGTAGGGCAATTGGCTAGCGAAGGCTACACTACGATCTTCCATGGTGATAATTGTAAGATTTCAAAGGGTGCAATGATGGTTGCTCGAGGCAAAAAGAACGGTATTCTTTACATGATAGTAGAGGTGCGATGTTCAATTGCAGTTATAGCAAGAAACGAAAATCCAAATATGTGGCACCAGAGACTTGGCCACATGAGTGAGAAAGGAATAAAAATTATGCACTCAAAGGGAAAACTTCTAGGTGTACAGTCAGTTGAGATAGACATGTGCGAAGATTGCATACTTGGAAAGCGAAGAGGTCGACTTTCGGACAAGTGGCAGAACTCAAAGAAGAAAAGGCTAGAACTCGTTCACTCGATGTTTTGGGACCAACGACCGTTTCATCTATTGGTGGAAAACACTACTTCGTGACATTCATCGATGATCACTCTCAGAAAGTATGGGTATACTTTCTAAAGCATAAGTCTGAAGTGTTTGAGGCTTTTAGGAGATGGAAAGCTATGGTTGAAAATGAGAAGAATTTGAAGATTAAAAGACTTAGAACCGACAATGGTGGTGAATATGAAGACTCAGATTCAAGAAGTTTTGTTATGAGCACGGGATTAGAATGGAGAGAACCGTCTTAGCACGCCTTTAACACAATGGTGTAGATGAGCGCATGAATTGAATGTTGTGAGAAAGAGCCGAAGCATTTGTATACGATCAGGTCTCTTCAAGTAGTTATGGGCAGAAGTAATCAACACAGCAGCTTACTTGATCAACCGATGCCCATCGGTTCCATTAGAGCACAGAATACCAGATGAGGTATGGAGCGAAAAAGAGGTAAAACTATCACATCTAAAAGTTTTTGGTTGTGTAGCTTATGTACATATCAGTGATCAAGGCAGGAATAAGCTTGATCCCAAATCTAAGAAATGCACCTTCATCGGCTATGGCGAGGATGAGTTTGGCTACTGCATTTGGGATGACGAAAACAAGAAGGTGATCCACAGCAGAGATGTGATTTTCAACGAAAGAGTAATGTATAAGGACATGCATAAAACTGACACTAGCAACTCAGAGCAAAGTGGACCAGTATTTACAGATGCAGATGATGTTCTAGATAGTCCCGTGACGGAGCCGATTGCAGCAAGTTCTCAGCTAGAGGAACTCGTTGGACAAAGCAGTCCACAGCAATCTGACTCACCGCAACCTCATACTCCACCTCCTGTATTGAGAAGGTCTTATCAGCCTCATATGCCTAACGGGAGATACATGAATTATTTTTGTTGGTGATGAAGGAGAGCTTGAATGCTATGATGAAGCTTGTCAGACTGGTGATGCTAGCAAGTGGGAGCTTGCCATGAAAGACGAGATGGAGTCTCTGATCTCCAACCAGACATGGGAACTAGCTGAGTTACCCGTGGGGAAGAAGGTACTTCACAACAAATGGGTGTACCAGGTAAAAGATGAGCATGATGGTTCTAAGAAATACAAATCTAGACTAGTTGTCAAAGGATTCTATGAGAAGGAAAGAGTTGACTACACCGATATTTTTGCTCCCGTTGTGAAGCTTAATACTATCTGATCAATGTTGAGTATTGTTGCCATTGAAGATCTTTATCTTGAACATTTAGACGTGAAGACCGCATTTCTTCACGGAGACTTGGATGAGGAGATATACATGCACCAGCCAGAAGGTTTCTCAGAAAAAGAGAAGGAGAACATGGTGTGCAAACTTAAGAAGAGTTTGTATGGCATGAAACAAGCTCCAAGACGGTGGTACAGAAAGTTTGACGGCTTTCATGCACAATGAAGGTTCCAGAAATGCAACGCCGACCACTGTTGCTACTTCAAAAGATATAAGTCCAGTTATATCATTTTACTTCTGTATGTCGATGATATGTTAGTAGCATGTTCAGATGTGGATGATATAAGAAGGTTAAAGCAACAATTGTCAAATGAGTTTGACATGAAGGACTTGGGTCCAAAGAAAGAAGATTCTTGGAATGCAAATCACAAGAGATAAGCATAGGGGATTTTGCATTATCTCGCCCGAGTACATCAACCGTGTTTTGCAGAGATTCAATATGGGCGTCGCCAAGCCAGTCAGCACAACATTGGCAAGTCACTTTCGCTTATGCAAGGATCAGTCCCCTCAGACGAAGGAAGAGAGAGATTTCATGGCTCAGATTCCTTACGCCTCAGCCATTGGGTGTTAGATGTATGCGAAAGTTTGTACGAGACCAGATATTGGCCATGCAGTGGGAGTTGTTAGCATGTTTATGTCAAATACAGGAAAAGCTCATTGGGAAGCAGTAAAGTGGATTTTGAGGTATCTACAAGGCACCACAGAGAAGTGTTTATACTTTGGTAAGGGTGAGTTAAAAGTACAAGGCTACGTAGATGCAGACGTTGGAGGTGAAGTCGATCACTACGTGAGTACAACCCGGTTATATATTTCTTGTTGGAAATCTGACTATTAGTTGGATGTCGCGATTCTGAAGATTGTCACTCCACTCGCTAGGGTGACTATGTAGCGATGATGGAAAGCCGATAAAGAGATGATATGGCTTCAAAGTTTGTTAACTGAGTTGGGGTTCAAACAGAAGAAGAATGTTCTGCACAGTGATAGTCAGAGTGCGATACACTTGGCGAAAAATTCAACATTTCATTCTGGAACCAAGCATATTGGACTTCGTTATCACTTCATCAGATCTTTATTGGAAGATGAGGTGTTAATACTGGAGAAGATCCAAGGAAGCAAGAATCCGGCAAATATGTTGACAAAGGACGGTGGCTATCGATAAATTGAAGTTGTGTTCAACTTCGGTTGGCTTGCAAGAGTAACAAGACCGGAAAGATCTGCTGCAATCGAGGTGTCTAAAGACAGTTGAAATCGGTCTTCAAGTGGGAGATTGTCAGGAATAAGCACCAATCACTCTTGGTTTAAAATAAAGAGTGCCTAATTTAAGCAATTGTCGAGGAATGAGCACCAATCATTCTTTGGCTTAAAATAAGGGATTCCAAATTTGGGCAATTGACAATGGAGGTGCATAATCATCGCCTAAATTCTTGTCTAAATTCCACCAACCCAATTTTCTTTTAAGCCTATATAAACCCCTTAGCTCTCATTTGTAATGCATCCCAAAAATTAGAGAATAAGAGAGAGTTTGAGAGAAAAGGTTGTGAGTTGTAAGTGTTGTAAATACTTTGTTTATTTTCTCCTTCTTAGTAAAACGATCTGCAGCAGATCTTGAGGCGTAGGCACATCTTGAGAAGCAGATCACATTATTGTGATTACATCTAGAGCGTTTTGAATGATTAATGCAGGTATTTTACAAGAAAATATTGAGTAATTGAAATGGACTTCTTAGCTTTCATTTTGATTTCAGCTTCGGATTGTTTTGATTTGTGATTATGATGCTATTTTTCCGTGAAGAAGAGATTACACATGGTGAACTTTTAAAAGTTGTGGTAAATTTTTGGATTTTTTCTTGCAAGTCATTCTTGTGTGCTTTTGTTGATATGCTAATCTACCCATCTTTGTCGTGTTCAAGTTCATTTTCGAAATGTTTTATATCAATATCAAGGTTTTTTATGGTTGGTCTTTCATAGGAAAAATTAATGCTTGTGAATTGTTTGAGAATAAAATATCTATATTTCTCTCTTTGTTGTTCCTAGTGTGTGATATGTTAAAATGGTTTGAAAGGGTATTGACCATATGTTTTTACATTGTGATCATATTTCAACTTTTTGAGGAAATTAGTTTTAGATGGGTACTCAATAAAAAGCCAGTTGGCATTAATCGACTTCAAATTCATCAGCACCTGTTGTTTTTGGGTAAGCTCCTTCTCTATCTATCATATTGATATTGAGATACAGAACTCGCCGGATGACAAACAAGCATTTTATATACCTATTCTTTTATCACATCTAATATCTCGTACTTTTCTGTATTCTTTTCACATAGTTGTAGCACATCATGGGATCTTACAAAATCAGATAGGGCAATTGATGGTATATTTGGTTTTGGACAGCAGGACTTATCCGTGATTTCACAACTTTTTCACAGGAAGTCACCCCTAATTCATTTTCTCATTGCTTGAAAGGAGATAGTGGTGGAGGTTGTATTTTGATGCTTGGCCAGATTGTGGAGCCAAACATATAGTCTACACCCCACTTGTCCTATCAGAGTATGTATCAATCTGTTAGATAATTATCGTGACTGGTCTTATCTTTATGAAACCAAGTTTACTTATCATATCTTCAACTATGGCATTCTTATAGAATTTCATATTTATTTTATATGAGCTCGTGCAAATTAGATTTTACTTGGTGGTTGGTGTTTTGCTATGAGTGTGTAAGAGGAATGCTATTGGAGAACCATGTAAAAAAACTTCTACTTTGTTTTGCATCAACGGCGGTAAGCTTATATCTAAATTAAAATTAATATATTATTCTTAAAGCATTTACTATATTAATTATATTGATATTATAACATGAATAGGAAGGGAAACAAAGTTATTCGTATCGAAACAAAGGAAGATCACATTTTCTATGTCAAAGCTAGAGAAAAGAAACAACATTAAACTGAATAGAAGTATGAGAAAATCTTCACGCTTGATCCATATTCAACTATAACAGATGATAAAGATGATAGCATTGACAAAGGAAACTCTTTGACGTGTGCTGATAAATGTTCAAATTTAGGGGGAGTAGAGCATGTACAATCTCCAACTGCAAAAAGAGCACTTTTCCAATCCTCTCCTATACCTGTTTAGATAAAGAAACAAAATGAAAAGACAACAAATCCATGGAAGCTTTTGGTACAATATTTTTGTATTTCGACTTCAAGATGTGGAGGATTTAATGTAATTTATTTCAGTGGACGAAATTAATTTTTTAACAAGTAGTATCATGAACTAGCAAGTCTCTCCCAATGTTCAAATATATTCATGAACTATCATTTTGTACCAGTTATTTGGATGGCTGTAATTTTAATGATGTAGAATATCAAAAGATTATAGTGATCTTGATTTCAATTACTAATGCACTATCTATACTATAATATAAGAGTGTTGTTGGACTTTACTATTCAATTTTCGTCCAAAACAACATCCTTTCGTTTTGGTGACCACAAAGAAAAAAAAATCATTTTCGCTTCTCTGTGTACATCCTTCTTAAATCCATCGATTGATGTCCCTTTCTTCTTTTGGAACCCTAAAATCGTTTCATCCAAAAACTATTGTCATAGTTGAATGTTTTTATACCAAATTTGTTTTGGGTTTTGAAGATTGATTAGATCTGTAATTTTTTCTTTACTTCGTTTTGTTTTATATTATTTGTAGTTATATTTAGTCTTTGTACCAAATCTTATTTCGCCGTTTACAAACCGTTACCTTCATTTTTGTAGGTGGTAATATGTTTCTATTAAAGTGAATATGACGTTTTAGGTATGGTATACTTTCAATTTTTCCCTTTGTTTCCTCTTTTTTTTTATCAGATTTCTTACGGGTTTGTTCCTTTTGTGACTGCATTGTTCTCATGTTGGTGGTAATAGGGTTGGATTAAAGTGAATATGAGATTTCAGGTACATTAATTTTAGTTCCAATTTTTTCCTTTGTTTCCTTTTTTTCCCAGATTTATTAGATGTTTGTTTTGCTTTCATTACCCAATGAATGCTTAAGTGAGCCTACAACTGGTTTCTTGTTCTCTGAAAATTTAGCTACAAAAATTTCAAGTGGGTGGAGATTTATATAATTTAGTGGCTTATTTTTGTTAATCATTTCCATGGAAAAAGTCAAATGTTTCTTGGATCTGTAATGAAAGCATTACTTTTGATGATAAGAGCCTATGACTCTTCGAAATGAGAATTTGAAGGCTCGTCACTCTTTCAAAAAGAGATGATGAGCTATGTGTCCTCCTCGGCTATCCAGCACATCGGGTGGAAAATTGGGAGAGTTGAAAATATGAATCACTTTTATTGTCCATAATTCATTTTTCGATTTGTTGCTCAACTCTTGATGATAGATGCCTCAGAGGATAGAATCAATCTGATCCCAAGGTTGTTGCAAATCTTTTCCTCTATAGTATTCCAATGAAAATCATAAGCCTCTATTTGAAACCCAAATTTCAATGAAAACAATGAGGAAGTCTAAATTTTTCGATGGTTTCCACGAAACTAATCGTCTATATAAATGTACCAAAAATGGGGAGAAGTTTTAAATTTTACGTGTTCTTTGTGCCAGCATTTTCATCATATTTAAGCATATTTGAAGAAAAAACTTAGATTCAATTTTTATTTGGGTAAGAATAAAATGTAAAAGAAACCAGTTTTTTAATTCTTCTCTTTTTTTACCGAAATCTAAAATCAAAATAGAGCATAATTGCCAGTTGAGCATATCATGCATCCATAATTAATTATGGAGAATTTTGATAATGTATATTATGATCTCAAGCTAATGTTTTCTCTTTCAACTAGCAAATATGCATCAGATAATATATTTGAACTTGTTTTGTAGTATTCTAATCTTATAGAGCCTATTGAACGAAGAATGCAAATGTTGAAGATTATATTAAGGTATTTGTTCCATGCATGATAAAAGGAAGATTTTCCTCTTTTAGTAATGTGGTACTAAGGATGTGTAGTATATGTATTGTAGTTGAGAAATTGGCTTTGAGTGGTTTGCATTCTATTTTATTCACTTTACATTTGTTGATTAAATATCTCGTCACGATTGAAGAGTGGCAATATGATGACAAATTGCGAAATTTTGTGTTTAATGAAGGCACTCAATTGATATATGTTGTCATGGTTGTGAATTTCAACAAGGACAATTAGATCGCCAGTCTTTATCTTCTTTTTTGTTTTTTTAGTGAAAAAAACTTTTGGTCTTGTATTGTTTTGAAGATAACACCTGTAGTCTTTTCCTGCATATTATCTTTAATGTTTTAAAGCCAGAGTTGGTTGTGCAAGTAAAACCCATCGTCGATCCCTATGGTCCATCAACAATGGATGAGAATCTGAAGGCTATTGTTTTGAGGTTCATATTCTTTTAAGAATGCTTTTTTTTTTTCTAACAAGTAACATTGTTTTTCCTCTTTATTTTAACTTCAAATTTTATTTGCATTCATTTCTTTTTAGCCCTTTTGTGAACATATTTGCACACTGCTAGATGATTGATTGTAATAACTTTAGAAAATTACATAGGAATCTAAGGATTTTAAGTTAAATAAGACTTAGAGAAATACTTGGATGCCTTTTTAATTACACTACAAATAAGGATTATGATGTTGTAAAAAATAACATGGCTTGAGACGAAATATTGATTTTCTTGAACCTCTCAGAATAGGTAACTCTGGATTGAATGGAATAGTGAAAAGACCCCAATTGTATTGACAAATCGCCATTCAAACATAAATCCTTATTTCTCTGTTCTAAACAAGAAAATAAAAAAAAAATCTAATTAATTTAGGAATCACACCATCTCAAATGCTACCTTCCCTCTTGGGTGGGAGGGGGTAATGACACAATTTGGTTTATTATGCCTCAAACACATACTTCATCGTTTTCAACTTGAGAAAAGAATGCTTCAATCTTACATTGGTATCCATTGCCATAAACTCATTTTTATTCTAATTAGTTGGCTCAACCAGTGCCAAATTTTTTTGACCACCATTGATGAACTTATGGATTTGTATGCTGGATTCTAGATGATCCCTGTCAAATTTGAAGCTTGGCTTTGCAAAAACCTAATTTTGATTGCATTAGTGGTAATAAATTGGTCGTGGAATGTAAGTAACAATTTACATATACTACTTGTGTGAATTAGGTCTATCCATACGATGCCACTGGGAATAAGAACTCCAAATTTGGTATCCCAAATGAGAAGCAGCATTGGTTTCTAGATCCGCAATAACTGAAGCTTGTTGGTGCCCATTGCCATCTCGGGTCTACCATTACAAAGGTATTCTTCTTAAAGTTAGCTTTTTAGGGCTCAGTTGTTCCTTATGAATATGACTTTGTAACTATGCTATTTTATCATTTTAAAATGATAACTGAACAAACTATTTTGCACTTGCCAAATTTTGTCTAAGTTCTAAGTTATTAAGTGTGCACGCCTTTAGATCCATGCTTGTGTTGCCGGTATCATGCCTATACCTAACTCCTAAGAAAATAAAAGAAAAACAAGAAGAAAAAAGAAGCGTTTTAGTAACTTTGGCCGTAGCATTTCACTAATTGAACCAAGCCTTTACTTCTTTGTTTGCGGACATTTCTTTTGATCCATTTGTCATTATCTTTTTTTCCAAAGGAGAAAACAGCATAAACTTTTTGTCTTTTTGGGAAAAGGAAAATTAAGTTCTATGTATCTCTTTCTTGTCTTCTATTAGTTAGTACATACTCCTATTCTCAGCTCTTTTGCACAACTTATGCATTTAACTTATTATTTTAAGATGGTTAAATAATAATACATAATTAATAACTATTGATTGTTGTTCCAGGTAGACATTTTCTGGGACACTGCAGTCCTAATGGTGAACTACATCGATGAAATTCGAGCCTAGGGCTTAGAAATTGATTACTCAAACATTGGAGGTGGTCTAGGAATTGATTATTATCACACTAGAGCTGTCTTCCCACGCCCATTGATATTGCTCTAAAATAATGGTGCATTTTCTCACAATATTTCCACTCTATGTACATAAAATTTCATTCTTCAGGTTATTTCTTTTATGGCACCATATTAACTAGGGTTTCTATCATTTGGAAAATGAAGAAAAATGCTGGAAACTTAGACATTTGGATTTATCTTCATGTTGATAAATATATTCTATAATCTAAAATCTAAATTTAACTAATTTTGTTTGTACTAAATGGGTGTTTGGTCGTCATTATTAGAGTCATGAGAAAGTGCTTGATAATCTTTATTCGTGTAATCCAAAATATAAAACATCAGGAGAATATTTGTTCAATGGCTATGTCAAATCAAATCAAATCAAGTATCCCTCCATGTAGTAATTTTAACGACAAACAATATGTATTTCAATTATTAAGTATTATGTTTTGTTTAAGTTTTTGTAGAGTATTTTCCCAAGTTGATATACCGTGTTTATCTAATATTTTTTTTTTTTTTGTTTTTTTTTTTTTAATATCTCCATATAATCTTTAACCAAAGTAGATATTATATTACAAATTTGAAAATTTACCATAAGTTAATATAGAATAAACAATCAATACATTATTAAAGATGTATTACAAATTAACGTGCATCGCACAAACCAAAAACTAGCATTAATAATATAGTTCTCACATGCTTTCATTCATCCGATTATGTAAGAGCCAAAACATCTAAAATCGATGTCATAGCAGTGAAAACTCCATAATATATATCCATATTTTTCTGTTGTAAAGTCCATTTATCAATTTCCAACATATATGGTTTTGTAAAGTTAAACTTAGTGTATAACTTTTGTAAATAATCCCAAACTTCCTTTGTTGTTTCATACTTTGCCAACTGTGCAACAATGGAATAGTCAACAGAATTGTGAATGCAAGTAAGAATTTTTGCATTGTTTGATTCTCAAGAATTTACCTCTGTTGCTTAATTATCATTGGTACTCTTAAGTATCACAACAGTTCCACTAACATATCTCCACAAATTTTTACTTTTGAGAAAATCTTCTTCATAGTACTTCAATATGAATAATTCTTACCAATTAATCTTACACTAATGAATTGAAGTGAATCATCCCTTTCAGTTGCCATTATAGAGTCAATAAACATAATCACGAATCAAAGGAATCAAAATTATTTAATTCCAGAAAATCATTGCACAAAAGAAAGACAAGCAATCTACCCTTATACATGTCCAACAAAACCAACACCACCAAATTATCAGAAATTTCCTACACAAAAATCTGCCTCAAAGGAGCGGCCCAAAAAGATACACCACGCACCCTCACGCACCTCCGCAGTCAATGCGCTTGGGCTTCATGCACCATTGACATTGCCGTGCGTGGATGCTAACACGCTAGATAGTTCGAACTACCTCGTCGTCATGAACCCAAATATGGTCGCCAATCTTTGAACCAATGTCGCGTTGAATGGGAATTGGGAATTTTCAGTCGCGGCTCAAAAGAGAAAAAGAAAAGAACTATGGTAAGGATTAATACCTTTTTTCAACTACAAAAAAGTGACTAAATATAAATGACCATAAAATTTATGGTAAGTTCCATAAGAAATTATTTCTTCAATAATTTTTGGACAAGCAATAATTTTTGGTGAGATAAATTGTTTCTTCAATAAGCAATAATTTTTGTTTTACTAAGAAAATTATAATGTCTTAAGAGAGCATTGGTGTGAATATGCATCTATTATACTTAATAAAAGCATAGGTTTGAATTTCCTACCAACATTAAGACGTAATGTAGCACGAAGCGCAAATCAAGTAATGAACATTGATCAAAGCTTGTTACTACTAGATTGATGATTCTGCTGAATATCAAAAATTTACTGGTTATCCATGAAAACCGAGCTCTTATTTAGTGAATAAATTCATTAAGAAGGCTGAACTATAGTCATAAAATTGATTGAAATCTACATATTCTTAATTCAATTAATCAAAAGACTATGGATACGTACCCTGTTTCTTTCGATGTCCCAAGTTTTGGGATGATGTAAGTGTGAAATCTGTGTTTCCAAATGACAAGAATTGAAGTTGAATTATGTTGACCACTAGGGAAGAGAAAGTGGCTTTTTCTGCCAACTATTGTCCCTTCTGCGTCGCATGCATTTTCTAATGAGGAGCGTAGTTGGAAATTATTTTGTGATAAGGTGTTTGGAGAAGATTGTTGCCCTCTAGAATTGGAGTAAATTGGGGTGAAGATCGTCCAACATTGTAAAGGACTTCCACTTGCAATTGTTGTGGTCGGGGGCTCTTCTTGAAGCCCCCTAGAACACGACATGACTGGAGAAATGTTTACTAATAACCTCAAATGATTAGCGATACTCAAACATAATGTCTATAAGTTATGACAATTTGCCACATCATCTAAAAATGTGTTTCTTGTAACGCCCGGATTTTCTCAACTCGGAGGTTCATTAAGATAATCTCTAAAATATATTTGACGACTCCAAATAATATTTCCCATACCCTTGAATGGTTTTAAAATATAAATTTTCATCCAAAATAACAAAGGCTTTTTGTGTAGTCAATAAAAGGCAAAAATGATATGAAATTGGACTTTCTTTAAGTTTCTATGGTTTTCATTAGGAGATTTCCGTGATAAGAAAGTGCAATTGCTACTCACAAATTATTTAATCATTCAAACAAATTCCAAAATGATTTTTTTCTTTAAGATACTATGGGACTACTATACTACTGTGGTAAAATTTCAAACCATTAGATACATCATTAATTGTAGTAGGTGAAAATGATTCCGAAATTACTTGAAAATCGTTTGGTAGGTGCCTGATAGCTGAAATTGCTTGAAAAATTGTCCCCAGCCTAAAACGTTCATAATAAATTCATACAATGGAATTTTTGAGTGATTCCAATTGCTGTTATTAGGCCACATATATGGATTTTCATATCCACTGATTTCACTCAAAAAATCCAACCGTAGCATAAGTTATGATTTTTCAAAGTAAAAACAGTAAGCTAGAAATTTTAGAAAAATGAAACTAGGCACTTGTAACTTGAAACTTTTATCGACAAACGAACCAACATCTTGTTTTTCAGAAATATTACATAATTAAATACTGAATCAAAGACTTAAAAATATCATATTTACATCACAATTGACTCGATCATCTCGACGTCAAAACATAGACTAGAAAGGAAATTTCATGACAAGCTCGCTAGCTTACCGCCATCGCAACAACGCCAATCAATTCAATATGAAAATTTGTTCGTTTTGGGGGTGAGTATTTCATAAGAAACACTCAGTAGAAATACATAAATATGTGGGAAAATTATATGTAAACATAAATGCAACATGCCATAATTTTTAAACGTGCATAAGAACACAAAAAATTGGTAGCCGGCACCACATAATGTCATACGTGAGTACCTTCAATCACTAACATGTTGAAGTGATTACCTTCAATCACTATCATAAAGTTCCTTCGTAATTAGGTTTTCATGGAATTTATATCACATCATAATTTTCCAAATGTCATTTAAAAATTACACTAAAAGTAGTAAGTAAAACTACCCTTAAAATTGGTTTTCGGTTGAAGTTGTGATGTACAAAATTTGTTTCTGCAGCTTCCCAAAAAATCAAAACTCGCACGCTATATATAGATGTATATATAAGGAACTTTCGTGAAGGTTAAAACAAAGTTAAATCCTTTTTCCACTGGCCGAAATCTAGACAGAAATGAAGGTAATTGTTGGACAATGGGTGACTAAAATGGCAGAAAATGGAGACTATGTGCTGGCCGAAAATCTGAAGGAAAAGATGGATAAATGCTAGAGTATTTTTGGTGATTGAGACTAAGGTTTCAAAGCTTCTTGTTGCATGAAATTGAAAGAAAAAATGAATATTTTTGCTGGAGTTTTACAGCCGAAAAAAAATGAAGAAGAAGCAAGACTAATTCACTGATGGGGCCGAATTTTGAGTAGCAAAAGGAAAGAATAAGAACCTTTTAGTTGCTGTTGTTATGGACAGAACTTTAGGAGATTATGGGGGTGGTTTCTTGTTGTTGGAGGGTCATTTTTCTTTAGGAGTTGTGGAGTGCAGTTTGCTGAAATAGAAAGAGAAGAAGAATACCAGGATGAAAGGCTGAAATCTTAAAATGGCAGAAGTGTTGGCTTTTTTTTTTTTTTTTTTTTTGCTTTAAAATGGAGGGAAAGAGAGACTATGCTGGCTGAATTTTGGGACCTTATTGGGGGGGAGGGGAATTGGTTAACAAGTGAGGTAACTGGTGGAGAAAAAAAAACTGGAAGTGGGCTGCTAGGTGGGGCGGTTTTTCTAGATCATGGGGGTGGTTTCTTGTTGTGCATTGGGGTTGTTTGGTTGAGGCAAAATGATAGAGATTAAGGGGTTGTTTGACTAAATTTTGGAGTTGAAAAGTAAATCAATGTTGGCTAAGAAATCAAAAGTAAATGGCCGGGATTTTTAGATAGAACCGGAGAACAAATTTTAAAAATTTAGGCTAGCTATAACTTATTTCTTGTTCAACTTAAAATTTAAAACTGACCAAATGAAAATAGAACAATGTTCGTTTTCAAATTAATTCTATAGTCGTTGACAAAAAAAATTGAAGCGAACACACACAAAATTTTAACGTGACCAAATATTTAAAATGAACCATGAGGTACGAAGTGATGCCAAAAGTAAGAAATTTTATTTACTTGAAATTAAAATGCGAAAAATTTCGGTTGTTACATCTCTATATGAGAGTTTTTTCAGAAGTTTCTAATATTCATGTCTACATACTTGTAAAGTTATGGATTGCCGAGGGATTCATAAAACTAGTGAAATTTGAAAGAACAGAAGATGTGGCAGAGGAATACATGTTGGATCTCATGGAAAGAAGTCTTGTTATGATTTCCAAGAAAAGCTTCATCGGTAAAATAAAAGCTTGCAAGATTCATGATCTTTTGAGGGACTTGTTGCTAAGGGAATCAGAGAAGGAGAGGTTTCATCTTGTGACTAATAGGAAACTAGATTGTCTTCCACAAGACACTAGTGTGTGCCGTTTAAGTTTTCATGAAAAACTTCATTTTGGCCCCAAAATTCTATCAAGCTCACTACCACGGTCTATTTTAATTTTTTTCGGGGGAGAAATCTATTTCATCACAAGAGTAGTGACCGGAAAATTTTTTGTCTTTTAAATTCCATGGAAATAATATTTTAACTCTTGGCATAGCTACGAACGAATCTCCTAGAACGATTTAAAATATTTTAGTCACATTAGATGTTGCTCGTGTTTGCCTTATATTTTATGTGACGAATGTAAAATTTCATGTATCATCGAGACTAATTAAACTTTCTACACCCAAATATTTTTCCTCGGGTTAATTTTGGGTTATTTTTTTAGACAAACCGTTTAAGTTAAATTAACAAGAATTAAACATCACCTTGGCCCTTTTTTTGGGTAATTGTATCTATCTTAATGTCGGGAAAATTTCATCTCTCTTGTCCACCTTAGTATCGCCTCTTTTCTAGCCCAATTAAACTACCATTTTTAGCCCAAAACCCGGTCAACTTAACTGCCAGGAAAACACCCCCAAACAGTCCCTTAATCCCTGCCAAAAAACCACCCCAAACAGTCCCTAAAACCCTATAGAAAGCACCCATTCCCTCCCCACTTTTCAGCCCACCTTCAGCCCATTTTGCAGCACCTTTCTAGCCACCTTTACCCCACTTATGAGCTAGATTACCCCCATGCAACCTGCAAAACCACCCACCATTGTCCCTGTCTCAATGAAGAAAAACCATTGTCGCCAGCTCCCATTTTCAGCCCCATATTGTACCCATTTTCCCTCACACTTCAGCCACCAACCTAATTGTTAAGTTGTGGAGCCTAATTTGTTGCGAGTACGCAAAGCTGAGTAGGGATCGACCTTCATGGTAAAGTCGCCGTGTTGGTTGGAAGGGGCGGCGACCTCCTCTCGGCGTCCCCGAAAGGTCCACGATATTTCTATTTACTTAAGTAAGGGTGTTTACAAGATTTTGTCTTTGCAATTAAGTTTTCTTAGTATTTCATTATAACTAGAGAACCTTCATTGGGTTGTCCTAGAATTTCATTATAATTAAGGAAATAAGGAATCTTTGTTGGGTTCCCTTAGAATTTCATTGTAACTAAGCAACATTCATTGGGTTGTTATATATAGGACTAATCTCTTGTAAACAAAAATCATCATTCATTATAGTGAAAATATTGCAGCAGCTGAAGGACATAGTCTCACATTGAGGTGAACCTGTATAAATACTGTTGTTCTTATTTTTTTGCCCTTTATTTATTGCTCTAATCCTAACAGTAATTGCTATCCCGCACCACACCAAAAGTTCCTAATTTCGGTCCCCATAAGTCTTTTAATCCCCTACTTTTAGTCCCAAAAAAAAAAGACTCCAAAATTCCCCTTCATTTCAGTTATTCTGCCCCAAATCACTTCTCAACTCCGCTTAACTCGAGTCCTGAATAGAGTCCTGAATTCTATTTCTAGCAAGCCTTTTCCAGCAATATTTCTCCTTCATTTTCCCCATTTTCTTTCTCACTTTGGATCACACAAAATCTCTCCCAACTTCTCCTTTTCAGTCCCCAAAAATTAAAGTCAAGCACCCCTTCCTCTCTGTTAATCTCGGCCCCAGCAATTGCTGTTCATACACGAATTTTATCCCAGATTTTCCTCTTCTTTCCTTATACATTCTGCCCTCTTTTTTGGCCAGCAAGATCAGATTTTCTTTTTTCCCTTTTTTCCCTTCTATTTTAGTCACTCAATTCACACTGCCACACATGGATTTTGTAGAGCAAAAAGGCAAAGGCACGAAGTTATATTTTTGAGGAAAGGTGCATCAATTTTTCACATTTCAACTCAACCAAAAGCTTCGAATTTACAATGTAGTTTCTTATACTACTTAAAAGCAAGTTTCATGAATTTCATTTTGGAGAAATGGTATGAAATTTTATGCCATGCTTAATGATTAAAGATGAAACTTTATGTTAGTGATTGAAGGTAATCACTTAAATATGTTAGTGATTGAATGTAATCACTTATGATTTCATGTGAGAGCTACCAAAAATACGTTGTTTCTATGTATGTTTAAATGAATGACATGTTGCATATTAATTTCGTATAATTTCTCTAATGTTAGTACGAGTGTTTCTTTTGAAATACTCGCACCAAAATGATTAAATCTCCATATTCATATGGTTGGCGTTGGTGCGATGGCTTGGAGTAGCGATTGTGAAGAAAATGGCATAGTTTAATATTATTTATGTTTTGGCGCCGACATAATCAAGCTGTTATGATGTAAAGTTGAATACATTGTTGAATATTGTTTTTAATATTGTAAATTGGAGGAAAACAAAATTTATAATTAAGTTACCGTTTCTGAATTTGAAGATGAAGTTGTTATGTTTCTTAAAATTCCAGCTTTGTGCCCCTGACTTTGATATACCATAACTTGTTGCATACTTTGAATTTTTGAGTCAAAACTATGGAGTTTGATAGATTTATAAATTATCTAATAGCATAATTTGGAATCACCCAAAACTCACGTTGTATGAAATTATTATGATCGTTTTACGGACAACGTCAATTGTACCCGAGACAATTTTTCAAACAATTTTGGCTACGTTTCTTGCATATCAAGTGACATGGCTAAGATCTGCCTTTTTGATATGTTGTAGCCTAAGTTCCAAGTACTTATAGTTCAAATATTATAATTTTTAGAGTACATTTAGTTGGTTAAATAATTTGTGACGACGCTTAATATAGTCTGATATAACCTTAAAGCTTTGGAAGTTTTCTTCAATTTTTCTTGCACACTTGTTACTTTTTCGGAATAGATGAATTCTAAAAACCATTCAAGGATGCGGGAAAATTTATTTGGAGTCTTCAAATGATATTTCAAAATTTTTAAGTAACCCTCCGGGTTAAGAATTCCAGGGCATTACAACAAGTTTCAAATTTGAGACTTGTTAGAGTATTGGGTACTTGCGGTACTTAACTACCATAATGTATAGTGATTATTTAGAGTGGCTTGATTCAACAGCTACATTCAATTGGTTACTTTTTCCACTTGATCTCCCACCCGAAATATGGAAGATGATGCAATTAAGAAATGTCCAACTGGATGCAACAGCAAATCTTCCTGATCCTCCTTGTGCACAAATTGAAGGAGAAAAATTATGTTATTGTTCTTGAAAATATACAAACACTCTTCATGATACGTGATGTATAGTCGAGGTCCCCAAAAGAATTCCGAATCTTCAGAAATTGGGAACCTGTTATAAAGACAAACCAACGAACTGTGGATATTACTGTCTCAATATATAATATCGTCCGTCTAGATAAACTCGAAGCATGAAACTATATCATTTACTTGAAGTCACCATCTTTCCTGAAGAATATCACGTTCTGGAATCGCTCAAAAAGTTGACGTTATTCGTGGTGAATTTCTTTGGGAAGATATGATGGTTGTTTGTTCATTGCCCAATCTTCAAGTACTCAAATTGAAAAGTGATGCCTTCCTAGGGCCAGAGTGAGAACCAAATGAAGGGGAAATTCTTCAACTAAAATATATGCTACTTGTAGACGTTAATCTCGAGTGTTGGAGAGCTGATAGTATCTACTTCCCGAAACTTGAGCGGCTGTCTATAGAAGCTCAAATTAAAATACGAGTAATGGGCTTAAGAAAATTTTATTTTCGATAAATTAAACCCAAGTTTTGCCATTTATTATTGTCTATTATTTAAATGATTTAAGTCCATAAATTGAAGAGGTATTTTACGGCTCACAAGTCTGGGTTTGGCAAAAGTTGCATTAATTAAGTATTTTTTATTATATAATTTTATTTTTAATTCAATTGTATTAAAACTGACTAATCTTTTTAAATATATATACCATATCACATCATTATCCCACCACACAACAATCCCCCCTCTCTCCACACCCGCACGTTTATTTGAGAATAATTCGTTCTCAATTTCATATGCACTATTAAAATTTTATCCATAATTTTATTAAGTTGCAAGTTGGGGGTGGCATAAATAAAGATTTCAGCCTCAAATATTCTTTCAACATTAGCACGCTTCAATTTTGAGGTAGGAACTTATAAGTGCATGTGGATTTTTCTTTTATAATATTGTGTATTCTTGTCATATAGATGTCCTTTAATGAAATGATGTTGAACTATTTATTTTGCTTGAGAGAACTTAAATGAAAACACTAACCAAAACTTGAAGAAGGAGATTTTTTTTGTATAAATTTGATGATTTACACTTCTATGTTGTTTGGGGATGATTTGATATATATTTTAACATCAAAATCATCTTGGTTTTATAGTGTAAAGACACCTAAGACTAAAGGACACATTACTTGGAGCGAAGAGGCATCTTGTGGTGCCTCGTGTGTTCCAAAAAAATAAAAATAAAAAGGTTTGACTGTTGTATGTTAGACCGCGGTCGACCATTGTTGGACAAAAGGGGTGTTTCGCTCTTTCTTTCATGGTCTAGCCCAGTGATTGGCCAAGATGGGCCGACCCCTATATTTCACTTTCCCTTTTTATTTTCGTATCCCGCAATCTGCTATTATTATTAAATAGATGTGTGTAGGATATTAGTAGTAATTTCTTTAAAATTATTGAGGGCCATTTATTTAAGTCATTTTAGTGCTCAAACTTAAAGTGCTTTATTTATATAATGGTAGTAATTAATATCCATTTTTGTTACATAAATAAATCTTTAATTGTTATGAAACTAGAAAAGTAGAGAGAATAGAGAGGAGAATAGAAAGAGTCAAAACTCAAGTCTGTCTATTTACTATAATAATGACCCTTATTTATAGGGTTCCAAAAAGAGTTACAACCTGATTAGAATACACTCTTCTGGAGTAAGTAAATAACTACATAGACATCTAGATACAACTAAATAGTCATTCATCATTATCTATAATTTTACAACACTCCCCCTTGAATGACTTATTACACAATAACTATTTTGTTGTTTGGCAAAAACCCAATGGGACAAAAATACCAATAGAAATAAAAAATTTATCAAAAATTGGAGTACTCAAATGCTGCCTCATTAAAACCTTGTCAGGAAAACCCAGTGGGACAAAACCTGAGCGAAGGAAAAAGAGTACAGCTACTCCAACTGATTTCAACCAATAGAAAAAACTTGTATCGAGCTATCCATATCTTGTGCGCCAATGTCTTCAATGCCACCATCTTTTCAAAATTTGTATAAAACAATTCTGGTGAAATGTGCTCCATGTTATAACCTCCAACAATATCATCTTCATACTATATCTACGGGTTGTTGTAGTCGGCATGATGGTACGATACAATTATATTAAGGATAGATCTTGTAGTTGTTCCCTTCAGGGGTCTCATATACAATTTATAATACACGGGAGTATAACCATAGGGTTATGATGAAGGTAAATATTTTGTAGGTTATAGATATCCATAACTATAAGAATTATAACACTTCTAATTGGATATCATTTACACAAAGAATATGCATCATTAAAACCTTACTAGGAAAAAACCACGTGGGAAAAAATCATAGTAAAGGAAAAAGAGTACATAATTACTTTTAATACGCCATACAAATTGCCTCATTAAAAACCTTGTCAGGAAAACCCAATGGGACAAATCCTCAGTCAAGGAAAAGAGTACAATGCGTATTTGCTCCCCCTCATTATAATATTAGTTCAGATCTGTACTTTGATCGATTGAGTTCTCGAAAAGTTGAACTATATGCTTCAGGCATATTAAATCCTCCAGAGATTTATATACATTGTTTTATTAGTCATGCCAAATGAGTTGGTTATAACAATATTCATTATATGCATATATGTCATGCATTGTGAGACTAACAAGATATCAACTTATAATTACTTTACATAAGTCTTTGCGAAATTTAAAATTCGTGCATTACATGTTACGACCTCATTTTTCCATTTCCTTTTCGCATAAATATACACCTTTAGGTGCTCCGACTATAGGTCCGTAAACTTGTGTTTCTCTAGTCGATTCAATTTACTTGGATTGCATCCTTTTATTTAGCCAATTAATTCTTTGATGATTTCTTTCAATATCCTCGCTACCTTTTTTTATAATATGAGCGCTTCTTTATATATAAAAGTGTTGTTAACAACATTTATTTTTAATCCATTTCTTTCTCATAACGACATAACTCAAGCGAGATCTTTTCGTTTTATTATTTCGACTAAGTGAACCTCTTACGAGTTTTATAATTAGTTATGTCTATATACTCTCCAAGAGTATACACCTCCTCAATAGGACCATCTTTATAATTGGCTCCATTTTTAATTTGAGAATTTTGGAATCAAATATCACCACACTTCGGGCGTGTCATTAATTTACCGATATAATGTTAATGGATTGTCCTTCAAGGACGCTAATATAAATTGGAGCATTTAGAGCTAGTATATGAGATTTGATTTAATCTCTTTAGTCGATAAATGCATCTATCAATTGTATAACTTACAAATAAGTTATTTGTTGAACTTCGGTTCATATTGTCTTGTGCAAAGATCTAGAAAATATAATATCTCGCATTTTCATATATTATTTTCGCTACTTAATTTCTCTTCCCGATGTTGAGAAAGCTGTCTTATCAAAATAACATTCGAATACCATATTATAAAATATCACTGTTAGGACTTAAGATATTTTATAATGTTCCATACTAAACATGTATTCTCAACATTTTCAAAGCTCATCTCGAGTGCACTATGGTGGATCGATTGTACATATATTGCACTATCAAAATCATTAGATGGATAATATTAGGCTCGACTATAAGCCAACTATAGCGGGAGTAACTTTAATATTAGCATGATGCGTATAAGTATTTCAACATATAAAATAGCATTTCCTAGACAAAAATAGGAAGCGCTTTGTTCTCAATAGTAATAGTTTAGAATTTAATTGGAGGCGTTGAAAAATAATATTGCTAAACCATTTAATATCATCTCAACTAATATTTTTAAAAGTATGAGATTTAGACTCACTAGTATTGACAAGACACATCACCGTCTTGGTTGTATAATCTAAAAATTATGTTCATAATTTAAAATTTGAGCAAGTAATCTCGCAAACTTCAAGTTGCGAATAATAACACTATACAATCATCTAGTAGATGTATCTATTAGATACAAATAATATATAGATGGTCAACATGGAAGGTGATGGGGCCCCATAAATCACCTTAAATAATTTTCAAAATGCGAGAATTAGATCTGATTTTACTTAGTGAAAGTCTGCTAGTTTATATACAATGAGAACAAGCATCACATAAGAATTCATTATATTGAAAAATCTTCTGGTTTTCAATAGATATTCTCATTAATATTTCACATCATATTGATCCGGGATGGTCTAACGGTAATGCCAATTAATAAAATTTTTAAGACATTGAACTTCTGGTTCAATATAGTATTTCTTTAAGAGTATCAACACTCTAATATTACACAATATTAATATTCTAAAATTGTAAAATTGTGCTTCTTCAAGAGCAACAACACAATTTTTTTCTAGAATATTGATATGTACAAATTTATGCTTCTTCAAAAGTAGTTGTATAATATTCGTTTAATTAAATTATGCTTCTTCAGAAAAATATTAATATACTAAAAATTTGTGCTTCTTCAGGAGCAATATCAAAATATTAATATATGTAATATTGTGTTTCTTTAGGAATTACAATGCAATATTCTCTAAGAATATTGATTGAATATAAGGTTGTTGTTCTTCAAGAGCAATGACACAATACAAAATAATTTATCGATTAAGTATAAGTTTTCACTAAAGCAATCGATCAATTATTATATAATTTGCATTAATCAATTTAACATAATATGATTTATATGCTTTCCTTCGGGGACAAGCATTAGTTGATTAATTACTTATTTATATCACAATTTAATTATGTGATATGATATTCTTGAAATATGTGCTTCTTCTAGAACACAATAAAATATTATTTCGACTCTTGCTCAATATTTTTACGAAATATCAAAATTATAACATCATGTTTTCATAAAAATTATAACGTCATAAAATTAGCATTCTTCTGGAATATTTAAATTGTAACGTTATGCTCTTCTAGAGCAGCTCATATTTTGTTAGAATATTATAATGTTATGCTTCTTGAGGGGCAACAACAAATCATTATTCTGAAGTAAAGATTTGCTCTTTAGGAGCAATATTACAATATTCTTATAGAATATTATATATTATAAAATTAGGCTCTTCGGGAGCAATAAAAATTCTACTGGAATATTAATGTAATATAAATCTTTGCTTATTCTGAATCAACAATAAAATATTCTTCTAGAATATTTATACGTGAGGTTATGTTATATTTGAGAAAAGCAACAATGTAATATTCTTCTGGAATATTACCAGATTTGTGAAAAATAACACAATTAACAATTAATCTTGTTTAAGAATTGATAATACATTAGTAAACATGAAAATATAGTGCATGTACATTTAAATAATAGGCTGTTGCAATCACATGTAAATTGTTTACTATAGAGTTGATGCGTGCATTGAACAATACTTATGCATGATTAAAATATTCAATTAAAAGGAAAAAGATTCTTTTAAAAGAATAATTAGTAAAAGACAAATAATTATGTTTTTCTGGACTTTAATTATGTGATCATAATTTTACCACCTCATTAATTAACTTCTCATCATAATATGAAATCTACATAGGTTAAAAGAGAGAGATAAAGAGATGTATGAAATTAAACCTCGTAATTGGCACCTTCCACCAATTGATCGTCCAGAAAAATGTGAGATTGGATTCCAACTAATTTTCCACCAATATTTTTCGGCACAAAGAAAAATCACGTTAGTTTACTTAATTATTTAAAGCGTCAGGTCGATAACGTGTTATTAAACTAGAAAAGTAGAGAGAATAGAGAGGAGAATAGAGAGAGTCAAAACTCAAGTCTGTCCATTTACTATAACAAAGACCCTTATTTATAGGGTTTCAAAGAGAGTTACAATCGATTAGAATACACTCTTACGGAGTAAGTAAATAACTACATAGACATCTAGATACAACTAAATAGTCATTCATCATTATCTATAATTTTACAACATTAATTAATATGAAATGAGGATTTAAGGAGGACACTACTAAGGGTTCGTTTGGCACGGTACTGTTTTTAGTAGAACTTTTCTAGTATTACTTTTTCATGAAGAGCTTTTAGTAAAAAAAATTATCGACTCTTCGATTGTCAATCCAAAAGTCCTGTCAATATTAAATTAATTATTTGGCATCATATCTACAAAATTGTTTTTGTTTTATTGCTTGTACAAATACTATATATTAATTTGACTAAACTTCAATAATTTATCATAAATAGTATTCATTACCATTACATAAAATCTATTAAAATTAATTTTAATTAGATTATCATGACATTATTATTTTAGTGCATATCATATTATTTATTATAGAATATATGTTAACACATCTACACATGACTTATATATAACATTTCATACTTGAAATGATTAAAAAAATAAAAATAAAAAATAAGATAAAAATATGTTATAAACATTTCAGAAAGTTCTTCAAATTATACACATTAATATAACTTTTCATAGATATATTGATATACGGGATAATTTAGATACATTTGGTATTTTTGTAAATTTAAAATAATAATTTCGTTGAATTAAAATTTTCATTCACTGCATATTTCAATCTCTAAAACAGCTTAAAAAAAGCTATTTCTCCTTGTTTGGTTATGCTTTTAAGTGTATATAAGCAGTGGGTCTTACATAATATATAGATAATAAATGGATACTAAGTTGTCGTAGGTCCTACAAAATATATAGATAAAAAGTATGTTTGACCAGTTTAAAAAAAAGTTAAAAGTTTTCACAAATTAATAAGGATTCTCTTTTGTTGTTTTGTTTTGACCCGAGAGACAAAAGATATTATATGAGGAATAGTACATATATATATATATATATATATATATATATATATATATATATATATACACACACATAAAGAGGAATGATCTCCTAAGTGTGAAAAAGCAAAATCCCATTTTGGTTTTGCTTTGAATAGTAATCAACTACAAAGAAAAAGAGCGGATGTAAACGATAGTATGACAAAAGAGAGGCCGGAGACTACAACGATTGCACGAGAGAATGGTCCAATAAATGAAGATTTAGTTTCTTCTCAAGTAGCCTTTCAAGCACGAGGTACAAGGCCTGTTGAGTCCGAGAAAGTTAAGGTCGGTCAACTCGTGAGAGAAGACCACCCGACTTGGCTTTTCGGAGTATGATCTGAGAGCAATATTGCATATTGTCTTCTAACGGAGGATGGAGAGCCATCAACTTTCCATGAAGCTGCAAGCAGCTCAAATGCAGCTCTATAGATGACACCAATGCAGGAAGAGATTGAAGCTCTCTACAAAAATAAGATATGGCAGCTAGTACCATTACCACATGGAAGAAAAGCTATTGGTAATAAATGGGTCTACAAGATCAAGCGAGACAAAGAATGATCAAGTAGAACAGTATCGTGCACTGCCGGTGATAAAAGGATATGCTCGAGAAAGAAGGTATTGACTTTAACAAAATATTCTCTCCGGTGGTTCGACTTACAACAGTCAGAGTAGTCCTAGCTATGTATGCTAAATTTGATTTACATTTGGAGCAGTTAGATGTTAAAACTGCATTTTTTTCATGGAAAACTTGAATAAGAGATTTATATGCTCCAACCAGAAGGTTTTGCTGAAAAAGGCAAGGAGAACTTGGTTTGCAGGCTGAACAAATCTCTGTATGGTCTTAAGCAGGCGCCACGGTGTTGGTATAAGAGATTTGATTCCTTCATTATTAGCCTTGGGTACAATAGACTCAGTTCAAACCATTGTGTGTACTACAAGAGGTTTGATGGCGAAAATGACTACATTATCTTGTTATTGTACGTAGATGACATGTTGGTAGCAAGCCCCAACAATGATCAAGTCCAAAAATTAAAGGCATGGTTGGCTAGGGAGTTTGATATGAAGGATTTGGGACCAGCAAACAAGATTCTAGGGATACAAATTCACCGAGACAGAAATAACAGAAAAATTTGGCTCTCTCAGAAGAATTACTTAAAGAAAATCTTGCGACGCTTCAACATGCAAGATTGTAAGCTAATTTCTACCCCACTTCCTATTAATTTCAAGTTATCCTCAAATATGTGCTCTAGTAATGAAGCAGAGAGGATGGAGATATCTCGAGTACCGTATGCATCGGCAGTGGGAAGTTTAATGTTCGCTATGATATGTACAAGACTAGGCATTGCACAAGCAGTGGGAGCGGTTAGTCAGTATATGGCAAATCCTGGTAGAGAGCATTGGGATATAGTAAAGAGGATTCTGAGATATATCAGAAGAACCTCAGATGCTGCATTATGTTATGGAGGATCAAATAGAAATGTCAGAGGATATGTTGATTCAGATTTTGTAGGTGATATTGATAAGAGAAAATCCACTACAGGCTATGTGTTTACACTTGCAGGAGGAGCTGTATGCTGGGTTTCAAAACTGCAAACTGTTGTGGCCTTGTCTCTGACAGGTAGAATACACACTAACTACACAAGCTTGCAAGGAGGCGGTTTGGATTCAAAGGCTATTGGATGAGCTCGGGCATAAACAAGAAAAAAATTCAATTGTTTTGTGACAGTGAGAGTGCCTTGCATACCGCAAGGAATCCATCTTTTCATTCCAGAACGAAGCATATTGGTGTACATTATCATTTTGTACGAGAAGTAGTGGAAGATAGTAGTGTGGATATGCAAAAGATTCACACCAGTGAGAACCTTGCAGATATTATAACGAAGCCAATCAACACCGATAAGTTTGTATGGTGTAGATTCTATTTTAGCTTAGCAGAGACGTAAGCAGCATGAAGTGGCAAGAGTAGAAATGAAGGAATGACTACCAAATGTGATTTTGAGTGGGAGAATGTGAAAAAGCAAAACCATATTTTGGTTTTTCTTTGAATAGTCAAAGTAGCTTAATAATTAAGTCTTTGAAAAGTAAGAGTTGAATTCAATTTAAAATGTCTACAACCTCGAGAGTTCAAGTTCAATTCAAACACTACTACTACCTTGAAGAGTTCAAATCCGATTTGAACACATCTTGGACCAAATCAAAGACGGAAACTTTGACTAAGTCAAAGGAGGTTAATATTGTTTATAGGTTAAGAAATGAACTCTATAAATAGGTGAAGAGTTCATAAGTTTTGTATGCTCATTCTAGAGAGAAGAGAGAGAGGGTTTAGAGAGAATAAAATTAGGTTTCTCCTAAACATAAAATTGTGTTCTTTCCTTCTTAGAAGAGAGTATGTTTCTCCTATTACAAGAGAGATTAGTCATTGTTATCTCTTTGTATTTAGAGAGAAAGTTGTAGTTCTCCTACTATAGTGAAGTCCTTCTATTCTTGCCCGTGGTTTTTATTCCAAAATTAATTGGGAGTTTTCCACGTTAAATTCTTCGTGTCCATTTTAATTTTTATTTTCTCAATTCTACTTTAGTTGCGGTTCGGATCTATCACGTTCAATTTCTTAACACTAAGCACCGGTACTTAGCTTATGCTAAGCACATGTGACATGGTATGTTTATTTAATGTATTTTTTATTTATACATTGAATATATAGGATCCACCATTATTATCTTACAACTACTTTTGCCATGTCATCTCCTTTGCTTCATTTCTCAAATATATATATATAAGGGCAGAACAAAGCAAGATGCATGCTATTGAAACTTGGACAATGAATTGTCGTTGGAAGATACATCATTGTTTTAAGCAGTTTAGTTGTTGGACGTCGCAGCGTCCCTCAAGTTTGTTTCGTGGCCAGAGTAGGCAATGTTACTGTGGCCTCACCATCAATCACAAGAATTCCTCCATCTTTGAAGCATTTTCGCCATATATATCTCTTTCATTTGTCTAATATTGCTTGCCTGTACTTCACCAGTGATCTCCGCCCCACAATACACTGGTGACCTGAACTCCAAAGTTTGCTTCACATACACAGCTCCTGGGAAATTGGAAGCAATGAAGCCACGAGCATTCCCAGGACTGGAAGAATCAATTCCAGCATCTGGGCACATTCAATATCAAAATGCAATGCCTTTGAATATTCAATAATGTCGGAATTTGAAAATATCCTGGCTTGCTTTAAAATGTGTCCAGTTTTGAGCACGTTTTGTGACGACAATGAATAGAGTATCAAAGTGGGATTGGAGTTCCACACGAGACGCCTCATGAGTGTGCAGTCGACGCTTCTTTGTTTCTGATACAAAAGCGTAAATTGATGTTTAAATGGAGGTTTCGAGCAACACTAGGTGAGGCAATTTACCAAACAGTGATAAAGCATCATATCATGCTTGGGTGACGGTATCTCAAAATTATAATGTGCAAGAAATTTTACAAGGCCTTCTAGATTGCACAAAAATGCTCAGTAATGAGATGCACGATGAGAGCATTGAAAAATTAGTAGAACGATCTATATAAGACTCTAAAGGGTAAGAGGTATCTCATTGTAATGGATGATGTTAGGGATACCAAGTTTTTGGTGATGCAAGTGTGAAATCTGTGTTTCCAAATGACAAGAATGGAAGTTGAATTATGCTGCCACTAAGGAAGAGAAATTGTCTTTTTCTGCCAACTCTTGTCCCCATCTTCATCACATGCATTTTCTGGAAGAGGAGGATAGTTGGAAATTATTTTGTGAGAAGGTGTTTGGAGAAGATTGTTGCCCTCTTGAATTGGAGGAAATTGGGATGAAGATTGTCTAACATTGTAAAGGACTTCCACTTGCAATTGTTTTGGTCGGGGGGCTCACGTCGAAGCTCACTAGAACACAACATGACTGGAGAAATGTTGCAAAAAAATCTAACTTCAGTAATAAACTCAAATGACGAGCGATACTCAAAGACATATTGTCTTTTAAGTTATAACAATTTGCCTCATCATCTAAATGTTGTTTTCTATATATGGGAGTTTTTCCACAATATTCTAAAATTCATATCTCCACATTTGTAAAGTTATAGATTGCTGAGGGAATCATAAAACTAGTGAAATTTAAAAAATTGGAAGATGTGGAGGAGGAATACCTGTTGGATCTCATTGAAAGAAGTATTGTTACGGTTTCCGAGAAAAGCTCCAACGTTAAAATAAAAGCTTCCAAGATTATGATCTTTTGAGAGACTTGGAAGAAAAAAGGAGACGTTTTTTCTTGTGACTAATAGGAGACTATACTGTCTTCCACAAGGCACTAGTGTGCGCCGCTTAAGTATTCATTAAAAAAAAAAAAAAAAACAGAAAATTTTTATGGCTCCGAAATTCTATCAACTTCACTACCACGGTCTATTTTAAATTTTTTGGATGAGAGTTGTATTCCATCAAAATTTTAAAATTTTAGACTTCAATTGCACAACACCAGAGCATGTCCAATTAACTTGCGGTACTTCACTACCAAAATTCGTAAACCTCAAAGAAACTTTTGAACAAAATATTTGAATACTTAGATTAAGAACTGCACACTATTATGAATTTTTGTTATGAAGTAACTTAATTCTTGACTTCAACCAAAATTTTACATAATTTCAGGCTTTAATTCTTGTAATATAATAAAGTCAACAAGTGATTAGAGTTTGAATTAATGTTAAATAGATTTTTTAAAATTAAATACTTAATTTATAAAAATAAATTATATTTTATTATACGACATTTCCGTAGTGTTTCATGTCTTTTTTCCAAAAATAGCATTTCCAAGTGTCATGCCGTGTTGTGTAACGTTCCATTTCTTACAACCTAGAAGGAAGCTCACAGCAAAGTCCTGTCTTCCTTGTAGTTTTCTGGATTCTTTTTCTTCTTGATTGCAATCCTTTGTCATAATAATATCTTGGAATTTGCAACGATAGCTTGTTGTATATTTAGATTCACAAACCTGAGTTCATGATATAACGTCACTCAAGGTTTTGTTGGTAAAATTAGTATATTATTTATATTCTGATAATTCAATCATGTACATGCAAAGCAAAATGACGACTTACAGAAAAATCAAGAAATGAAGAATTAAATTCGGTTGAGGCAAGAGTTCGACTCTTTCTCTTTAAGATAAAATTGCCCCGCACATGTGCTTATGGTTTCTCGGTACACGTCTTCCAAGATACAACGACCACTTCTCGTAATAGGAGCACTCCAAATTACGAAAACAATGAACCGAACATTATTTTGTTCTCTCTTTAAATTAAGACTGGACTTGAACTCTATGCAGAAATTATTTCTATACTAAAATAAATTGTGCAAAAAGTAAAGACATTTAGTTGAAAGTGGAGTGATTTTATTTCCAATCATAGGGGGCCTATTTATAATATCTGAAAAATTGTGTACCAAAAGACACAACTTCATAAAAATGCATGTCCAAAAGACATGTCTTGTTGAAAAAGCACATGTCCAAAAGACATGTCTCTAAGTTGAGAAGGTGTGACTGTTAAGAAATGACATATCAAAAAAGACACGACTTTTCATCCAAACGGATTCTAGAATATTCCGCAATATTCTAATCCCATTTTTCAACTCGTGTATTTAAATGATTCACTTTGGGCCTTAATTTCTTATTCACCCGAAATTGGTTCGAGCAACTAAATATACTATGTTAATCTACTCATATAGTAGAACACGTTTGGCCTTACGAATCCCGTACTCAACTAACGGGCTCGCTTAAATAATTGGTCAAAATTGGTCAAAACCAACATTACTAAACAAATTTTCAACGATATCCTACATGAATGAAAAGTAATGTAAACGACTATGCAGACATTAAAAGAAAGTACAAGCAGAGAAAGTATTGCATCAGGATATGTGGCTTCTAGCTTTGAACCTTCCTTAGTAGAATACTATCAGCTTTACTTGGCTAATCATTGAACGCAATGTCTTGAACTATTCAGCCGTTGGTGTAATCCAAGATAATAGTACCCACACAATAACCTCCCTAACACCTTCGGTTCTCACAATTGTATTCATTTTGGCCCTGAATAACTCTTGGGTTTCATAAGTGCTTTAGAGAATTCCAGCCTCAAAATATTCTCACAGAATCAGCCCCACTTCACACTTACATAGGTGATCACCTATTAAGAGCATTCTGATATACTCCACTTGATTTATCCAAACTATAAGAATCATTAAAAGTTATTACTTAACATCATATACTCTGCAGATAGCACTTTTTCTTACAATAAAAATGGATAGGAGATAACTCTCAAGTGTTTAACTGAATCTTCATAACTTAGTTGTCCTATTGAACTAAGATTTTGGGATCTCCAGTTGGGTTACTATTATAAAGACTCATGTATAGTAGGCTTTAATCCCATTTCACTCAATACACATTATACTTGATCTCTTGGTAAACTTTTAGTAAGCGGATCCGCGATATTCTCCTAGACTTTATATAATCAATGGAGATTACACAATTTGAGATTAACTGCTTAATGGTATTATGTCTTCGACAACGTAAATGCCGAGACCTACCATTATACATAATATTTGTACTGTTTCGATAGCCAACTGACTATCACAATACATACTATATTGCAAACACTGGCTTAGGCCAACACGAAATGTCGTATAAGAAATTATGAAGCCGTTCTGCTTCATTTCTATTGAAATAGAGGACTAAATGTTGATGCACCTTTCCTTTTTCATTTAGTAAAATTGTGCTCTAAGGTGTGTGTTTTGGGGAAAAATTTAGTGTGGACAAAGAGAGAAATCTAGGGGCCGAAACGGGGGTGAAAAGGAAGGGGAGGGCCGAGACTAAGAGAGGGAAATGGGGGAAATGAGAGGGGAAAACTTGAGCAAAAAGATGGGATTTGGGCCTGAACTAGTGAGAGTAATTTGGGAGTGTAGTATAGGGGCCGAAACTTGAAGAGGAAAAAAGGACACAATCTGAAAAAGAAAGAAGAGAGAATGGCCAAGGGGAAGAAGGGAAAAAGGAGAAGAAAAATGTTGGGAAAAGGGCTGAAAGTGAGGGGGAAAATAACTTCCAACTTGGCTGAGAATGAGAGAAATTTAGAGGGATCTTTTCTTGGATCTTTTCTTGGCTGAAATCTGGAAGTGAAATGGGATAGAGGGCCGATTTTTAGAGAGAAAAAGAGGGAAAAATGAAATGTAGATTGGGGCTGAAAAGAGAGGGAAAGATGGGGATTTAATGGGAGTTGGTTATGGGTTCATGGGTAGTTTCTTGGCTGACCATGGGGGACAATTTTTGGCTGCATGGGGGTTGGTTTTGGAGTGGTGGAGTGGAGCAGATTTTTGCTGAAATCTGGGGCTGAAAAGGGCTGGTTTTTTGGGCTAAAGGGGGCACTTTTTTTGCAGCTTAATGGGTCCGGTTTTAGACTAGAAAATGGGACCTTTTTGCAATGAATTAGCAGGTCAAAATGTCGAGTTAAATCATATGAACCGGTTTTCTTATGACATGGAATTTAAATTTTACCAAATTTCAAAATAGTATTCCACGTTTGTCAATCTAAAGAAAATTATTAAAGCAATCGTGCGCAACTTTCATTGTGACCAAAGTAATTAAATTCGTGATAGGAAGCCCGTAGTGATGAAAATAATTAATAAATTTTATTTTTAGAAAATTAAAAATCAAAATTTTTTGGTCGCTACACTGTGATTGCTAATCGGTACCATGAGCACGTGTATACTTCGGCTAGGCCTATTTTGTGATTTATATGCCGGTGAAGTTTTCTGAGCCTTGGAGATGATGACGGACACTGGTTATAGCATGCTTGTTATTGGCCATATTGATATTTGAGCTCATATGTTATACCATGGTGGGATTCGGTCTCAATGAGATAAAAGATTAATAGACAATGAATCTAAAATAAATAAATCTATTGAGAAAAGCATGAATTCTGAGAATGAGATCATGATGAAAGAAATAATACAAAATAATGCACATGGCCAGCATAGCCTTACTTACTAGTATTTGTTCATATAGTTTTACATTGTAGGTGTGACAATGCATATACTCAAAGTTGGTGCCTACTCTCAAATAACGGGGCGATTGTGGACTACGTACGTGACTGCCTTCCGCTCTCTCTTTTAAATAAATATTATATATTAATTTTGAAACTGCACTGTCTTTATCAATAAGGGTTAAATTAAATATTATTATAATATTATTATAAGTTTGTATTATTTTAATTATATCTAAACTAAATTAAGATAAGGAATTTTAAGTTAAAGACTTACATTCTGTATAGTCAATACAATATTGTTAAATAATTTGAAAATCATTTTCAGAACAACGTCTAGACTCTTTGATATAGTATTGTTTTATTGTTTTAAAATTTTGGTACAAAATTTAATTAAATGCATAGAAATTAGAATAAAATCTAGGTCACTACTTAGAATTTGTCATTGTTTAGAAGAGAAAGTCGGTACCTCTTATTTTCCTTTAAAAGCTAGAATTAGGGTTCATTGTAACTTGGTTGTTCATTAAATATTAATAAAAGCTTACAAGATTGTTCAATTATCCACCCAATCATTAATTCGTGGGCGAATATGAGTTTGTAATCTCGTGTTTGTTTTTGTTTACGTTTTCGCCTACATTAGTCGGTATCAAAGACTTGTTTACACTCGTGAAGATGGATCGAGGAGGACAGGTTAAAAGTTCATCGTGCCAGGGTTTATAAAGGGGACCGTAGAGATTAACTAATACACATCTGCCAATAGATTGAAGATTTGTCACTATAGGTGGCCAGGTTGGTTGCCCATCAACAACAAATGGCAGATGACCTCTATAGAGATGAGCGAAATGCACAAGGTGGTGTCCACAGGCTGAGCGCTGTGGCTAGGCAAGGCAGACGCGACAGTAGGGTTAATCGCGACCTGGTGGTGTGGACATAGTTGCTAGTGGAGAACCTGAGGATGAAGTAGATTCCAATGGCGGAGGAACAGCTACCAATTATAGGATAGGTAGAGCAATAGCCGCAGATGTCAGAGATTAAGATTGTTGTACGGATGTCGATGTGTAGTCCTAGAAAAATCTTCTTGCTCCCATTATTCCCGATTGAAAGGCTGATTTAGGTAAGGATTATAATGCTCTACCTATTTTTTGATACTAAGTTTGATGATGATGTACTGAAGGCGAAGGTAGTGGAAGAGAAAACGGTGGTAGTACTGTTGGTGTATGTAACGATCACAGATTTTTTCCTACAAGTTCTTTTGCGCACGAGCTATTTTGTGCACCGTTAGCTTATGTAATATCCACTGGGTATGGGTTCAAACTAGATTTATTTTACGTCTCCAGCATTTAGAACACTTGACATCTCTATTAAGAACAACTTATATTAAATGATGGTACCAATTGAACGACTTGCTCAATTGATACAAGTATTCAATATTAAGTTTCTCTTAAAGATGGAGGTCAAGGGTTTGAATCGCAACTTCCATAACTTGCGTCTTCGCATAAAATTGAGCTTATACTTGTGGATTGTGGCCCTGAACTTCATACTGTTATACCAAATCACAAAATATCGCATCACATATAGCAGTCCATTGCAAATCAATGACTTAAATGTCTTAACCAAACTGCGTTTCACACTTGCATGAATTTTTCTAATAAAGATTTTAAAAGCATTTTGTGTAAGAAGTTGTGATTACTACTCTACAAAGAAAGTGTTTTTACAATAAATTTAAATACTAATTAGTAGACAGGATAAAAATACCAAAAAAAAAGGAAGGAAAAAAAAAAAGAAAAAGAAGAATGTCTACCAATGTAAAATACAAAGTGACAACAGATTTTAAACTTCTTCATAATTTTAAAAGTTGCAGCAAGAATCACTCTACAAAAGAATTATTCAAGATCTTGATAGATCTTTCTATTTCTAGTATATTATTAATATTTTTACGACCCTTTTTTCGGCAGATCTGACGAATAAATTGACGGCTAATTAGATCTAACGTTTTGACATTCTGACCGACGAATAATTTATAAATTTCTTCTATTTTTCGTCTCGATTTGTAAATATATTGTCGAATTTGAACCAATAATTTTTTTCTATGTAGGAAATACACTTTAAAATCTAAACGATGATGCAGACGTAATAAGGTATGTATTTTTGTCATTTTTCTGATTCTACATAGTTTTTCTATGTAGACGGGATAAAAACACAAAAAATAAATAAATAAAAAGAAAAATGTTTACCAATGTAAAACACAAAGTGACAACAGATTTTAAACTTCTTTCTGATTTTAAAAGTCACAATAATATTGAGCGTACAAAATAAAGGTATTAAAACACATGAATCAAGTAGTTAATATACTACATGAATTGAGTTCAAATTTTTTTTTTTTTTGGCAAAAAATCTTGAGGTTTTGTATTTGTTGTTATATTCAATTCTTTATTTATTTATATCATAATAAAACCTCCACATTCAAATCACATGATGTCCTATTTGCAATCTTAATAGAATATTAATCACTTTGAATAATGCGCGCAGTATTAAAAGAGCTTTAAAAATTGGACAAAATACATCTCTATCAACGAATATCATCTTAAGATTGTACGTCTCTTCATTGTTTCCGTAACTGGGTATTTCCCAAATACGCACAATCCGAACTTTCACAGTCCATTGTGTTTTCGTTGGATTGATTTCTTCAACCAAATTAAAAATCAGCGTCATTCCTTTAGATGAGGTTTTTTTTTATTCAACGCACCATCACATCTCCAATGTGGTTGTCAGGCCTCCATTAGGAAAGGATAGAGGGTTCAGATACCCCAACCATATATAAATAACTCATAAAAAATACATGAGATAGAGCATAAAACCTGACCTCCAATCATAAAAGCTAAAGCAACCAAATAAATGAATAAATAATAAATAAATAAATAAATAATGAGGTACTACTTCCTAAATAAATAATCTTTAAAAAATCTATAGACCCCTAACTGTAGGGAGCCCATGTCTATCAATCTGAACTAAGTTGCGGTAACGTCGCAATAAATCCTGAGCGTTGTACTCGAAATAGCAACGACGATCCCAACCTTCTGAAGCAAGTAAGCCAGCCACCTGGTTGCCCTCACGATAAATATGAGAAATAGTATCACGGTCGAATGCAAGAAGATGTCTAATGTGGCGAATAGTGGCCTGAATAGACCAAGGTCGTCCACCTCTGGTGATACAATGAATGGCCAAAGTAGGGTCGGACTCAATCCATAAATCTGATAGTACAATCCTCTGAGTAAGAATGATACTGTCAAGAATAGTGCAGAGCTCAGCCTCCAAAATAGGGCACTCGCCATATGAAGAGAGAATGCGCGAACACACTGACATGATGAATCCCTAATAATCCCTCATCCACTCGTAAATCCATCTTTGATGCATTCATCAGTGTTAATCTTATAAGATTACACTGGTGGAGTATGCCAATAAACTAAAACAGGAGGAGGAAGTGATGGAGTAGTAAGAGAGATACCAAATAGAGGAGCAATATCCATATCTACTCGCCAATGAATAACTCGAAATAAACAGCATGTATGTAGTAGGGAGATAGTATGGTACACTCTCCAGATGATCCGTCTCACCTCCATAGAGATATCCTGGTACTTTACATCATTCTTTGCAATCCAAATAAACCAGAGAATCAAAAGAAGAACGATCGTGTGAATATGACCCTACTTGACAAAATAACCCAAGAAACGCTAAGACTGAAAGCGATACTGAAAACCATCCATCGGCCAAACGGTTATATGAAAAATGTCAGAAAAATGGCGCCAAACCTGGTCGAAAATACAGCTGTCAATAAATAAATGTTGAATAGTCTCAATAGCCGAGAAACACTGACAACGAGAAGCTATATGACTCCCAATCCGCCTCTGAATCACAACATCAACTGGGATAAGACCCTGCCATAGTCTCCAGCAGAAGAAAGAGACAGTCGTCGAGATAATAGAACTCCAAATCATGCTGTATACAACCTGAATAGTATGCGAAGTGTGAACTAGCTGCCATGCAGACTTGGTAGCAAATCTACCATCCGAAGTATCCTTCTATATAATCTGATCATGCACATCATTAGTGATAGAGATGCTCCATATCTGCTCAGCAACAATAAATAATACTAGCGGAAGAAGTCGGTCAATGTTCCATCCAGTATCATCAAATAATTCTCCAACCTGGATAGAATAATGTGGCAAGTGTGGGTGTTGATCAGCTAATGTAGACTCGTCCATCCAGCAATCATGCCAAAAGAATATCTTCTCACGTCCTAATTGCCAAACAATGTGTATCTCTGCCCGTGGGCCTATATGCTTCAGTCTATTCCATAAAGCTGAAGCATAGTAAAGAATAGTAGCCAATAACGAATGGGTACCCTGACAATACTTACTTAGTAAAAACGAGGCCCATAATGACTGCTGAGGTCTAAATAACCACCATAGCTTCATAGAGAATGAATCAACAAGATCTTGCAATCTTCTAAAGCCCAGCCCACCCTCCTAAGTAGGAATACAAATGTCTTTCCATCTCTTCCAATAATCCTTTTTTAAATTCCTTTTATACACAATTTCGAAACACAAATGGAGACTTATATGAACAAAAACATACCAGCAAACAAACAAAAATCACGTATTTTGTTGTAGTTTTTTAATGCTTAACTCGATTTATATCTATATATATATATATATATATATATATATATATATATATATATATATATCAAAGCACGATTTCCAATCATGTCAAAAACAAAAAAGTATAGAACATATTTACTTGAAACATGAACTAATGCATGTTGGAAAGCATCATGATGCATTGGGAAAATAAATAGTTATTTTATAGTACATAGACTTTTTTTTAGGTTGAATGCATAATTATCTTACTTTAATGTTAATCAAAAAACTAACACTTACATTCATATATCAAAAAATTTAGTTAAGTCTTTAATTTAATCATATTACTAATACAAATCACTAATATCTTAAATTTTAATTAAAAATTTAATTTAATCACATTACTAATATTAATCACTAATATCTTTTATATGCGATCAATATCACTATTATTAATATTTAGATAACAATTTCCTATCATATTAATATTATACGTGCATTCAATACAACAATAAATTGTCAGGCAATACGTGCATTCAATAATATACATATAATATTACGTGCATTCCTAGTACAATACGTGCATTCAATACGTGTATAATAATATACGTGAATTCCTAGTACAAATGATTTAGAGGGAATTTTGGAGGGAAAAGGCTTGCAAATGTTTTGGCGGCTATCATTCTTTAATATATTAATAAGATTCTAGTGTTGTAGGAAAGTTTAAAGAGATAAAATGGAGAGGAAATCTGGACTATTTTGGGGAAATTAAATCTGAGTTATATGGACTAAATTTTCTTGGAGAAACAGAGGCTAATGATGGCCGAAATTGGAGGGTTAATAAGTGGACTTTTTCTGTGAAATGTTATGAACAAGAAGCAAGGCTAAGGCTCCTGTTGTTGGCCGAAAATCTGGAGAGAGAAGTGATCTAAAGGTGAAATTTTTGGGACTGAAAAATGAAGGGAAATTTTGGATTTAAAGGGGCTAAATTCTGGAGACAATCTAGGGGGAAATAATTAATTTGTGGGCTAAAAAGTGAAAGGAAAATGGGGTTGAAGGAGGCCGAAATCTGAGATACTTTTGGTAGTCTTTTATGATGAAATTGTCCTCCACTTCTTTAGGTCGACCCGTGTACGACTCTGCGGAAGAAAATAATTAGGCTCCACAACTTAACAAAAAGTATAATATTTTGAGAGATTATTTTTATGAATATGCATCTATTATATCTAATAAATATTCTCTCTTGTCAATATATATATATATATATATATATATATATATATATAAGGTTTGAATTTTCTATCAAGATTTTAATAGATACTAATGTTTGTGTAAGGTTTTAAATGAAAATTACTTCATGTCTGAAAAGAAAATTTAGTAAATTACTTCATGTCTGAAAAGAAAATTTTGTAAGAAAGTTATTGATTCAAAATATATCCTACTTTATGATTATTTAGAAATCAAATAAGAAATATTAAAATGCAAATGTGTTGGTTTGAAATAACAAACATGCACCCAAGGGAGAGAAATTCCTAACTAGAATGGTGTTTATTTGTTTAGATATTGAGAGAGATGGATTGTAATTCTTTAAATTTATATTGTCTGAATTTTGAATATCCGATATGGTGGAATATTAATGGGAGACGGTCTCTAATCCATCATTAAACATTTCAATGAAAAGAAATCTACTAAAAGGAAATATAAAAGGTTAAATTCACTTGAAAAATCCATTCTCCCTTTGTAATTATTGAGCTTCAACCCTATAGGTCGTTCAAAAATTTGAACTTTTATTCATTTCGCCTTTCCAAATAAGACAATTTAATTAGCTAACCACCATATTAATTGTTATTTACCAATTACTAAAATCCAACAAAGCAAATTAATTAATGGTGATAATCTCAATTACTACTAAACCTCGTTATGATTCACTATAAGTATGACAATTTTTCACACACTTCTTGTGCTTGGCAATTCAAAAATAGATGGCTTCTTCTTCTTCTTCCGTTGAAATCCTTGTAAAGGTATGGAGTAGTAACACCCTTTATGAAGTGCTAATATTTATTTATAATTCACTTTGAAATACATATATCAATTGATATTCAGTTTGATGATATATTAATTCTTATTCTGTAAAGGTGCTCTAAATGAAAATTGTGACTTTGTTTCTCTCAAGTGTAGGTTTTTTATTAGATTTAGAAGGTTTACTCTAGAATTAAGAAATGACAAGATTATCATTAATAGTCGTTGTTCAACAAATATATACATATAGGAAAGATAAGGACAGAGATTTGACACTTCGATGCTAGGAATTTTTTGTGTCCTTTGTCTTAGGACCATGATTCCATACTTCTTGATAGGGAAATGCGGTTTATTTAATTTTGGCTTTATGGAGACTTTTGGATCTATTTGTAACTTTTTAGAATTTCTTTCTTAAAACTTTACACATTAAATAAAAAAAAACAAGCAATTTCATTTTGAATTATTTATGAATTCCTTCTTTCTTGGAAAAATTTAAATGTAGATGAAGTGCTAAACAAGCCAATATTTTGTATGACTTACGAAATTATAAGCACGAAGAGAGTGTTTCAATTTGTTAGGAAATCAACACTATTTTACAGAAAAACATTAATAAATTAAGTATATATATACGTGTAAATTAGGGACATAAAAAATTTTGAATGTAACTAATTGTGTGGATGGAAAATTTCAAACTTTCTAGATTTGGTAGTCATTTAATTTTTGAAAGATGTGAAATAATTTCATACTACAAGATCTGATAAAATTTATTTTAATATTTAAGATGAATTCACTGTGTACTAACCAATTATGACTGCTTGAATTAATGTCATCCTAAAACAGGATTTAGAAAAAATTAATTTAAGCAACAAATACGGTTTAAGTAAAAATTGTCATTGAAAGTTGGACTTTGACTCTTTGAAGATTGTATATTGTGAAACAAAACAAGTAGCTCAAAAACCCTAACATTAGGGTAAAAAAAAAAAACATAGTGGTGCACTAATGGATCAACACCAATTTTCTTAATTTTATTTGCACTGGATTTTCTTAAATCTAGGAATTCCCTGCAACTAAGGTTATGTTTAATGAAATTATGTTTGAAAGAATTAATTAGTTAGCTTGCAATATCAGAGGATTTTAGACTTTAAATTCTCAGGTCTTTATTTATGTGACATGCTACCTATGTGCTTATTTTAAGTTTTTTGAAAACGTTTTAGCTTTATACCTTCTTGATAACATGATTTATTTTTAGGTTGATAGTACTATTCAATGTAAGGACGTGATGCCAGAGTGGCTTGATGGTTTGCTAGAAAAGACGTTTTTGGTAGATGTGAGAGTCATGATCTCCAAAAGAATGATTTGAATAGGTATTGCATTACTTGTGATTCCTCAAATTGCAAGTATTGCATTGCATCGGGTAGCCATAACAATCACAAGCTACTCACCATTTATCGTCATATCTACCAAGATGTGGTACCCCTCAAGGAGATAGAAATTCATCTTGATTGTTCAAAAATCCAGGTATTTTCCATTTATATGATATACTTCACATTTTTTTGCCACGACAAAAATCCATCTCAATAATCAACAACATTTTCAAAAATTGTATTTTCTGAATAAATTACCTATGGTTTGGGATCTGACGCAGTACAAGTGTCTCAAATTTGGCAACGATAAAACAAAGTCCCAAGAGGTATTTACAATGCATTAGCACCGTAGTAAACCGTAGTATTGTGTATTTAATATAACATAATTACTTTTCATATGTATAATGATATTTATCATCATTAGTAATTATCATCCGTCTATGTGGTAATTATATTGGCATTACATGATAAGTCCAATAAAATATAAAAATATAAAATTTATTTTATCACCAATTGATAAATAGCATTACTCTTTACCTATAGTTATTATTCATCCTATTGTAGACTCATGTAGTAACGATTGCAGCCTTACAAATGCAACAAAAAGTGGGTTGTGTCGTTAAAGCCTCTTCCACACAATGGCTCGGGTTTACACATGGATGGGGATGAAGCATGTGACGTGTGCAAGAGAAAGCTGAATGATTTTGACCGATATCGCTTCTGCTGCTTAGCTTGCAAGGTAATAAATGCTAAAAGTAATATAAAATGCTCAATGGTGAGTAGTTTTTTATGTTTTTCCAAATCTATTCATTACCTCTACTAAATTTTCAGGTGCAAGCATTCCATGAAATGAACAAGTCTCGCGTAGCTATGAGGACGTTTACAGAAGGAATGGACAAGGTTGAACAAACAATGAATCCAAACAAGCGTAAGCGTAGCAGAAAAGGGGTTCCTTGTAGGGCTCCCTTTTTTTAATGCTGGAGATTGAATGATTTTCTTAAATGTTACTTCATTTAAGAACAATTTGTATTTGTCTGAGTTGTTCAATTCAGTGGTGGAAGTGAAACCCATAGTGCATGTTTTTCTTTCATTTGGTACTCTAAACTTTAAGTGCAATTCTGTGGAATTTTGAAGATGAATGATGATATATGATTGCAGATTTTCTATTAAATTTTATGTTTTTCTTTTCAAAATTTTAATGTTTTATTTGTTTGTGAAATTTCTTTTATGCTCACATTGCCACAAGGGCCCAGTTTATATGTGAGCATAACTTTAGGCTTGAACCACTCTTAAGAACATTATACTTCTCATTGATGATGTTATAGATAATCTTGTAACCATTCCGAAGAAAATCTAATTTCAACATCATCGTCTGTAGTTTCAAATAATTTGTTCAAAAATTCGTTTAGGAATTTGAAGAGGAATGATTTTATCAAGAGTCGAAGATTCGAGTAAATGAACTTCATTCCAGTCAATTAATCTTGTACTAGCAGTCTAGCAATATTTGTCTTAGTTATGTTAGCTTCTATTTTAAGTGTTTTTCTACACGTAGGCAAATTTCTACTGCTTGGGGATAAGGTATTCATTACTTTCTAACAAATACGATAAGTAACATTGATATTTTCAACACCAAATTTCATATCAAAACGCATTAGTCTGAATGTTTAACGTTAAAACATGAAATAAATGTCTATCAGTCGAGGATACAGGAAAATTAGGACAACATCTTCAATTAGTCCTAGCAAAGAATCAGTAAATCTATTATGTCTTCCATCTCTTTACACAATTAGAACACAAATTTTTAAACCATCACGAGTTGAAGTTTGAAGGCTATTTGAACCATTTCAATGTGCAAATAATTATAATCTTCTACTTTTTGTAAATCCCTTAAAATTAAAAGTCCGTTCTCTTTGCGTTTCAGTATTGAGATTTGTATTCATTTTTAGTATTTTGTTTTGGGAGTATTTTTAAAATTGCTAAAAATGCATTTTGTTTGTCATTCTGAAAAACTATTTCTCAAAACACAAAACTAGAAAACACGTTTAATTTGAAATTTTGAAAATTTATTTTGACATTTTATTCAATTAATTTGATTATTAAATAAAATCAATGTTCTAAAAACTTAAAGCGTAGATGGCGAACTTCAAGTTTTTCGGGTCTAGACAATTGCGTGAGGCGTGGAGACCGTACCTCACGCTTAGGTGGGCTTTTTAGAACACTGAGTAAAATAGTATATTATCAAGTAATATTTACATTTTAAAGTTGGTAAATCTTATAATATTTTTCTCCTACAAAAATAAAATACAAACAAATAATGAGTTGGCAAAATAGGAAATAAAAAAAATAAAAATTAATGACGTGAACTAAGAATTTTAATATGTTTTTATTTAAATAATTTATTTAAGAATATTTATTTAAATAACCAATAAGTGCTTGAACTATTTTTACTTTTTTGAATTTTTATTTTTTTAGTATTATTGAGTTAAATTTTTTGAATTTTATTTTTATAGAATTTTAGAATTTTATTTTTTAGAATTTTTATTTAAATGATTATTTCCCCTATTTTGAATATTTTGGTGTTTTCACTAAAAAAATGAAAATGTCAAAAACTTGTTTTTAGTTTAATTTATGTTATAAGTTTAATCTTGTTTTCAATTATGCATTTTTAAAAACAGCATATCAAACAAGTTTTTGGTGTTTTACAAAACTAAAACCAGCAAAAAGAATATGCCCTTAATTTCTTCGTATATTTTTCAACAATTTTATTCAAAATCTACTTTTAAGATCAAAAGTCCCTATTTGATAGACCTTAACGGGTTTTATTTTTAGGAGACTCCAATTTCTAATCTAATTTTCAATGTTATCAAATTCAAGATTTTTAGATTTTTTAGTAAATTTCATGGGTGTTTAGTTTGTGGATAAAAAATATTTATTTTGATAATAGTTATCCGAATAACAGGTTTATTATTTTTTTTATTTAGTTCAACTATGTATAAGAATTGAAAATGTCAATGTTAAAAAGTCAACTTTTCGTTTTAAAAAAAAAGGACAATCTTACCCTTACTCTTAACTAAAAAGGAAAGAAGTGGAAAAAAAAAAAAAAAGAGATAAATGGGTGGATCAAGGGAGAGTGGTGGCGGCGGCAATAGTTGTGGCAGAGGACGGTGGCAACTGGCGTTGACAAATATCCTAAGGATGGATGTTCAAAATTAAAATGTTCTACTTGTGTCTTTTTAAAAAAAATGAGTGAATCGTTATCAGATAAAAAAAAATTCGTCATCCTCTTTTCAATGATATCCTCATTTTTTGCTTTAACTAGATAAAAATATATCCGGTCATGAATTTTGTCCGATAGGATAAGACAAATTTTATCTATTATTTTCAACATTTGACCATATACTAATCGGACTTTTATATCTGAATAAATCCATATAAGAAAATAACATAAATTAAATTCATTAATATTAAACTTAATTCATTAATATTATACTTAAACATATTCTAATAAGTTAAATAAAACAAAATTATAAACTCCGTTAACTTTTTTTATATACTCGACTTTCAATGTCAGGGAGAAATCACTGGCTCTGATACCAATGAGGGTTAATACGCCACACATCCATTTACAACTTCCATGTTGGATGATAACAGATTGATATAGACTTAACACCGTGATCATAGAATTAGTTCTCTTGTATATACTACACTTTTGCATCATAGTGATAATGTCAACTTATTTCATAAGGTCGCGACTACAATGTGAATTTATGTCTATAAATAAATAATGCCAACTATGATCTGATCTTCGTAAGTATGTTGGACTTGATCATGTTTGGGGGTGAATCTTAGTTAAGTTATGTTTTTGGAAAATAGCCACGAAATTTCTCAAAGTTCTTAGTCTAACTTGGGTGTCATTTTCAAAATGGATTTTAATGTTTAGAATTATCAATCAATCTTGCACAAAGTGGGACAATGTTGGAATTTTTTGTGTTGTGCTAGTATTGATTGGGCTTTTGTTTTAAGAAAACTAGTGGACTTTAGGTTAGAGGAAATTACACCACTTGTTAGAAATAATTATACTATTTTAAACATTGTCATTTAATCTCAAAAATATTGCATATTATTTTATATTTTATAATATATTAAAATAAAATTGTTTGATAAATATAAAATCAGTTTTATCAATGTTCTTATAATCTAGCTCTTAAAATCCAAGAAGAATCCTTAATTTGTAGGAATTTTTCTTTTTTGAATAGATCTCCAAAACCGCATGTGTCTTCAATATAACTGAATTTTTTCCATTGTCATCTTCATCAGGAGGTTAAAGCTCAGAAATAGAAGAACAAATATTCAGAATTTCCTCCATTGTCGTCTTCGTCCATGCATCAGATATTCAACCCCAAAAGAATTTCAAAAAATCAAAGGTCTAGTACAACGAAATCAAACAATTGTGGATGTGTGTGTTTCAATTGATAGTACTATATGTATATTATGAGGTGTTGCAATTGTGGATTTATGTATTTCAATTGATAGTACCATATGTATCACAAATTGTAACAAATGTGATCATGTGTGATTTCTTATTCTTGCCATATTATGTCAATTGATTGTGTAGGATTATTGATATCTTTCCACAAATATTATATATCATAACGTGCTACAGCTGTTATTATCATGAGCTTTTTATTTGTAACACGAACAATTACAAACGTGATTTTGTTTAGATTTTTGAGTTTTGTCATGTTACGTTAAGTGATTGTGTTGTAACAAATTGTGACAAATTGTATGTAAGATGAAGTAGTACAAATGTTATGTTTATAAAAGTGCTGCAAATATTATTATCATAAGCTTTATTATATATAACACGAAATGTTACAAATGTGATCTTATTGAGATTTTTGATTCTTGTCACGTTATATTAATTGGTTGAGTTGATACTTATAAGTGGTTAATAGTCAAGATTTTTTTTTCTTTTTGTGAAGTGAGAGAATTTTTTTTTTCAAACAGATATATGAAAGTTATATTCGGATAATTGAAACAGTTTGTCATAATTAAGATTCTACAATTTTGAATTTGACTCTCTATTAATTAGCTTTCAGTTATGGTATATAATATAATTAAAATATATATATTACTAAAAAAAAAAAAACGAACTAATTATATTTAGAATTTGTAGTACATATACATTTTCATGTAATTATTTTCAATTAGTCTATTTATGTAAAACTCTCCTGAACTTAACATTGCATGAATGCCCAATAGGTTATATGTGATCATAACTTTGGGCTTGGTACACCTTTACGGGGTTAGACTCATTTGTCTTGGTTTTTAGAAGGGATGGTTTCACAAATAACATAAAAAATAAAATAATTTTAAAAATATTGTTCTACTTTTTTTATTATTTTTTTTTTTTTTTTTACAATTGTTACAAAAAATATGTGTTACATTTGTTATATTGTTTAAAAAAAAATGTGTGTTACATTTGTTACACACATTTCGTCACCAATTTTCACCACTACCACCACCATCGTTGATGTCGTCGTCGCCGCCATTTTTTGTAACAATTTTTGTTATATTTGATACATATGTAACATGCATTGTTATATTTGTCCCCAACTGTTGTCGTGGCTGTCCCCGCCGCAACAACTTATAATAAAGTGTGTTACATTTGTAACACGCATTGTTACAGCCGTCGTCGCCAACACTTTGTAACAAACTGGGTAATAGTTGTAACCCAATGCAAAATTAGTCACCAACCGCCACAAAATATCACCATTGCACCATAGCAGCACAACACCTCGCGCTATACCACCACCATCTAACCTGCCAGATCTACACCTGGCAACCACCATCACCGCCATCCCTCTACAAGCAACATCTTCACACAATCTCACCACCATATAAAAAAACCACAAAAATCACTATCACCACCATCAACAACATCCCATCTCACCACCACAATAACCGTAGATGTAGCCATTAGAACAACAACAAGATATGTTCATAAAAATAAACATTGCATCTACAATTTGTCTTTATTTTTTTAATCAGATTCTTGAAAATACCATTTGAGAATTGAAAAGAAAAGTAAGATGAAATTTCATATCTAAAATTTTCATATCACGATGTTGAAATTTTCAGATCACGATTTTTGATCCATGTGTGTTTAATACCTCTACCATAAATTATTTCACATTTGGAGATAATTTGAGCCCTTCATTGATGGAGGTGTCAGTGGTGGTGGTGGTGGTGGTGGTGATGGTGGTGGTAGATGAGTAGGTTTTGGATTTTGGATTTTGGTCTCAATAAAGATGATGGTGGATTCTTCGATTGGTGTCATTGTGGTGTGTGGTGTGTGGTGTGTGGTGTGTGGTGGTGATCGGCGGTGGCTGCGATGAATAGTATTGGATAAGCTAGGGGTTTGGCTGAAATTTTCAAAATAAATATTTACAAACCAAAATCAGTATTTTGAGAATAAAAAGGATGCGACATTATGTTTGTAATTTATTGATAAAAATGAGTAGTTTGTGTAATTTCCTCTATTTTAGAATAAGTGTGGGCCTAGTAACATTTTATGATGGGTGGAATTCTATTGACAGTTACAAAAGAAGTCAGACCCCCTCTTCTCTCAATTATATATTATATTAGTTTTTGTCCTATTAAAAATGGTCTTTCACGATAGAGGAGAAGGAGAGGGAGATGTGCATTTGGCTTGTGCGATTGTGCTTGTTGTTCAAACGAGATTATTAAATCAAGTTTATTTTTTATTATGACTTCAAGAGGTATTTTATTTCAATTTAATTTGTGTTCTAATTGGATGTGTGTTGTTATATTAAATCTAACATTATTGATTTAAATATATATGAAGTAATTGAGAAAACATTTATTATATAAATGCTTGAAGTTATTCTGATGGTCTCATAGCTCGCCTCTTGGATCTAGATAGCGGTAATCCGACTGTCGTTAAATCAGTCATACCTACAATCTCACGAAGTAATAGTTAGTACTTCAATTGAAAAATTGTAACGTCCCTCATTAATTTCAAGTAATGGGAGAGGTAAAAAGGCACTCGTCATTAAAGATAGTGACACATGTCTCTCATGATAATCCCCATAAATAGAGGTAAATCCCTAGGTAAGAGAACCCCCATATTTTACGTAGCTATTCTGCATAGTTAACTTCATCACCTACTAATTATCACACTGAAGTAGGCACGGATGACAGAAGCTCCGTCACTTTTTGCAGGTCTCTACCACTATCATCGCCGCATTGGAAGGAAGAGAAAAATTTGTATCATCAATTGATGCCGTCTGTAGGAACTCCACACAAAAAGTCATAGCTCGAACTAGAAGTGCAAAGAATGTAATCACCCCCCCAGGCCCCATTAGAGATGTTGACATTGAGTCCAATGCCGCCACTAACCACTTGCAGCCAAAATTTGCAACTGCCGCTCAACTTGCAGCATTGCAAGTTCAAAATGGAAGTTTTGGCAGCTCAATTCCAGAACGAAAAACGGTTGATTCTCAACCGTCCCAAGCTCTTAGTCTTCCAACTGTGGGACAATCACCACCAGGTGCTCTGCCCCAGGCTCCTAGTCTTCCACCGACAGGACCATCACCACTGGGTGCCCCGCTCCAGGCTCCTAGTCTTTTCAACAATGGAAACACCGCCAACAGAAGCTCCACCGCTAGCTCCAGGTTCTTTGGCTCAATTATTTGCACCCTACATTCATTTATTGACGGGTGGCTCAAATCCACTCTGGGACAACCTTCATGGGTGGCTCCACATACGCTAGGTGAGACACCAGTGTTAGGCCTCAAGCAACATGTAGAAGACATGGTGAGTCGTAAAATAGCAAAGGTTGTGTCTAAGAAAAGTGGTAGACAACAATCTTTGGTATTGGAAGAAAATCATTTTATCCCAGAAGTAATGATTGTTCCATTGTCATTAGTCTTCGAACAACCAAAGATTGAGAAGTACGACAGGTCGTCTAACCTTATTGATTACCTCAGGGCCTTTGTTGATTTAATGATGTTATGAGCCACCTCCGATGCAATTATGTGCAGGGCCTTCCCGCTAACACTTAGGAGGGAGGCAAGGGGCTGGGTAACGACCCTTCCTCCAAAATCGATATGTACGTTTGATTACTTTTCTAAGCAGTTTGCTAAATACTTTGCCATCAGCAAGCAGGCTAAAAAAACAGCTATCAGACTGATGTAATTGACCCTGGACAAGGACGAGCTGCTGAAAGATTTTATTACCCGGTTCAATAAGGCCACTCTGGGAATCAAAGATCTACGGATGTCTGTTGTAGTCATTGTCATGATAAGTGAAACTCGCAGTCGCCCTTTCAAGATGTCACTCTCCAAGAACCGTCGAAAATGATTCATGAGTTACTAAGGAGAATGAATAAATATGTGGATACTGAGGAGGCATTTTTTATTACCAAATGCATGAAGGATCGAAAGAAGCCTGAGTCTAACAAAAGGAAGACTTGGGACGAGCCCAAGTCCCGAAATGACAAAGGCAAGCAGAAAACAAACTATCTAAGGTGGATAAATGATGAGGATGCTAGTCCTGGTGCACCAACTGAACCCGACCTGTGGTAACCACTTATTTTCACTACAGTCTTTATTAAAGGTGAGCCAAGCAACACAAATATTCTTATCAACTACTACAAAGGTCAAACAAGGCGACGAGCCTTAAATTAAAAATAAGTCGACAAGCCTTAGTTTAAAAACAAAGGCGACGAGCCTTAGTTTAAAAACAAAGGCGACAAGCCTTAGTTTAAAAAACAAAGCGACGAGCCTTAGTTTAAAAAACAAGGTGATGAACTTTAGTTAAAATAAACAAAATTTCAATAGAACGAGAGCACAGAAATGAAAAAAGGGACCCATGCAGAGGGGCAGGCACAGACCCGTCCCACACGAGGCGTGGGGAGAGTATCCCGCCCAACCGAAGGCATGGGAAAACCCACGCCTAGAGGCACGCTCCACCCCTCAACTGCCCTACCCATACCCAAATTTACAAACTGTTTCACTTTACAATATTGGATGGGGGGCTATACGCACTTATAGCATATAACATACAAACAATTATTCGTCTCACTAAAAAATCGGAAAAGTTAGAAAAGAGCAAGCATTGACGATAGTCTATGAAAACTAGATGGACTTATGATGATAGAAACGACAACAGTTGCTATATTTGTCGGATGATTATTGCGCATCCTGGCACGCCCACATCAATGATTCACTCGCCTCATCGACTCATCTGTCCTAATGGTCTCATAGCTCGCCTTTTGAATCTGGATAGCGGTAATCCAACTGTCGTTGAATCAATCAGATCCACGATTCACAAAGTGACAGTTACTATTGTCGATTGAGAAGTCATAACGTCCTTCATTAACTCCAATTAATGGAAGAGGTAAAAGAGCACCCGTCATTAAAGACAAGTGACACCTGTCTCTCGTGATAACCCTTATAAATAGAGGTAAATCCCCCAACTAAGAAAACCCCCACATTTTATATAGCTATTCTACATAGTTAACTTCATCACCTACTGATTATCGCACCGGGAACTAAAGCCCCCTGCCACTTTTTGCAGGTCTCCACCGCTATTTTTATCATCGGAGATTTTAGTTGATAGCCATTATTTTTTATTTTCTTAACAAAACTTTTGATAATACATATATATTCCCGTACTTGGAAAGGTATATAGTGAAGGAGGACTACATATTTATTAAACTTTACTAATGAAAGAATGAACTTTATAACTTTTTTCTTCATTTATTTTCATCTTTAATCGCAGACACTTTGGCTGTTATAGTTTGTCGCTTGGACTCAAATTGTGCAAATATTATTACTACTGGTTCATACATGATTTTTGATTTGCTCCTCAGTCACAACATTAGTCAATTAATAACAAGAAATTGTGTCTAAATTCACACAATGACTTATGTTTTTATCAATATACTTTCATCGTACGACAATTAACGTCATAAATTAAACTACTTTGAGACGATTTAAAAAGATAAAGACATAATGTATTAAAGTATGCTATGCAAGAAATATTTATTGATATCTAACAATATTATAAAAGAAAAAATAATAAATTACAATTTTATTTATTTTACAAGCCATGTTATCACTATCTGCTGCCGCCTCCTTTATGTGTAGATTAAGTAGTCTACGTGGACGTTTGCAGAAGGCCAATTCTCTTCTCTTTTTTCTTTTTTTCTTTTCTCCTTTTTTTGCTCATTTTTCATAATCACGTGTATTTTTAGTTTTCTACTAGTCATACGTAGTAGAACTAAGGAAGAAATTTTGTATAATACTAAGGCTTTATTTGTAAACAATTAAAAGTTAAAAAGCTAAAGTCAAAATCAACATTTAATTTTAACTAGCATAACATCAACTTTTCAACCCCAAAAATCATTCATACCCTAAATAGTAAATACTAATAACATCAACTACCCCAAATCTTTCTAGAGTGGACATTTTTTCAATCAATGCTTGAATGAACTTGAACTTTTTAGTACAGCCATTTTTACTTTGGATTATTTAAATTTGATTAAAACACAACTAAATTAATTGGTCCGATATAATTTAGTTTTAATTAAAATTTGATTCATATGAAAGTCGGGCACATATTCGATTTGAACAACATATATATGCCTCTCAAACAATATCAATTTTAAACAAATTATTTTGTCCAACCCAACCCAACCCAAAATCTATATCAAATTTGCAAGTTTTCCATTAAGAGATAATTATACAATTTTTTCTCAAAAAAAACTTGCTAATGGTTGCATATTAACAATAACAACCAATAATACAACTCCCTAATTAATGGCAATTAATTACAGCTTTACGTAATCAGCCAAAAGAAGAGATCCAGCCAACCACGTGTCGTGTTGAGAGTGGTTGGCGTAAAGATTACCGTCTTTTCACATTTTTTATTTTTTTTAAATAACTATCCACAATACGCAGTCGTCTAGAAGATATTTCCTTCTTGTCTTAAATATACCCGAAGTGTTCCACTAATTTTCGTGTCAACCAGTTGGTACCACTTGAAAATATGGTGAAATATAAGGGCAAAATGGTCACATGATTCTTATATATAGCAGTGTCCGGCCAAGAGCAAGCTTTTTGTTTTGTAAAGAAAAATCAAAAGGGTTCGGAGGAGTTCCTGTTATCCACATTTTCTCTCTCTCTCTCTCTCTCTCTCTATATCTACGATCAATTTAGGGTTTTCGGATTCTTGAACGAGTCGACTCAGCCATGATTTCTGATTCAATCCCCAACGCTTCAATCCCCATGGCATCCTCTAACCCCAAAGATTTCGCCAAGAAAAAAAGGGTATTAATTTATTTCTTGTTCTCATATGTTGTTATGTGGAGTGTATACGTATGGACGTCTTTGTTTGTTTAGTCAAGTTTCTTGTGGTTTTTGGAGAAAAACTTAAATGTGTTTTGAGTGAAGTTTTGGGTCTAATGTATGAAACTTTAATGCAATAGAGTGAATTTAATATTTCTTTATGAGTTTTTAGATTTGTTGTTTTTTAGTGGAATCTGGTTATTTCTTTTTGTTTTATTTATCAAGTTTTATGTAGTTGACTGTATTTACATTGATTTTTTGTTTTGAATTATTAGGCAAATAGGTTGGCGAAATTGAAGCAGTACAAGCTTGATGCTCGCCGTGAGCAGTGGCTTTCTCAAGGTGTTTGAAAGATCTCACTCTATTTTTAATTCCAATGCATGTGTATGCGAAGTTTCTAATATCTTATCTACTTTTTCTGTTTTCATAAAAATTTAATGTGCCCATTCATGTGTGTGAGATTGAATTAAATATTCAATTTTAAATTATTTTGTGATGGGAATCTTTATTTTTAGTGAAGAATAAGGGTTGCTGCAAGGAGGAATTTGTTGTCAGTGACGCGAAGCATGGTCCTCCATCAGTGCATTTGGAGAATGAAAGTGGCCGTCCAACAGAGAAATTGGAGATAAAGCCTTTAGGCAAGGAGGATAATTACGAAGATGGATTGTTGATCCACCATTACAGTGATTCGGAGTCGTCACCCTTGAACAGCCCCACCAGCCGTATTAGTAGTATCTTGGGTAGCAATGATTCTGTGACCAATTTCACTGGGAGTAGCAGTAGCAGCCGAAGCAGTAGCTCAGGAAGCATGAGCGAGGAAGATGATGGTGGGTGTTTGGATGACTGGGAGGCTATGGCTGATGCCTTGTCTGCCACTGACCACAAGCAGCATGAGCATAATCTCAACTCGGCATCAAATTCACCTCCTTCAGGTCAACATGTAAATGGTGCCCAATCAGAATCTCAATCAGAAATAACAAACCAGACAGTTTCAAGGACTGCTAGTTCGAAGCCAAAGCCTGGGAGTGGGGTAACGCTGGTGCAGAAGGCACCTGTAAATTGTTGGGCTTGGAGGCCTGACGATGCTTGTCGCCCTCAGAGCCTGCCCAATTTGTCGAAGCAGTATAGTTTCCCCTTGAATCCAGAGCGGCATGTTGGCAGCAGAGGCTCTGTTTGTGGATGTAAGAATGTTGTGCCAGTCCCTACCTCGTGTCCAATATGCTATGAGGATCTTGATGTCACAGACTCGAGTTTTCTCCCTTGTTTGTGTGGATTCAGGCTCTGCCTTTTCTGTCACAAGAGGATCCTTGAGGAGAATGGGCGCTGTCCAGGCTGCAGGAAGCAATATGAAAATGATCCTGTCAAGGGAGAGGCAACATCAGATGGAGGTAGCTTGACTTTTCGGGTTGCTCGTTCTTGTAGCATGATAACAAGGTCATAGGAAGAGTCTCCGTTTCCCTTGAACTCGTTTCTCTTTTTCTCGGGGTGTCTTATGTGTGTTCTTACTGTTAAAGACTCTGATTTTCACAGCATTAGATGTTGAAGCATAGAGAACCAGTCTAGTTGTCGTATAATTTAGGTCCACATATTTTGTGTGGTGCTTGTTATGATGTAGAAGACATTTTATTATGTGAATAGATAAGGTGGCATAAAGGGAATACACTAAATGTCGTTTGATACAATTTTCCCTCCCTTGGAGAAATTAGTTTACGCACTTCTGGATGGTAAACTACGAGCTAACATTGTGAAGGAATTTTCCACAGAATGCCTCAGCTCTTCAAATTTGCCCATTTTGGACGTTTTACTCCTCTTCTACATCATATTCAGAGCTTCGCCTTTACTAGATATGACTTTTAAGATAATACTGGATATTTCTGCATGCTTGCACTAGGGACTTAACGAACAGTTGAGCACGAGAAGTCATAGGATAGAAAAATGTCCATGGAGGTTATTTACAAGTTTCAACACTTTCATTCCGAAAATTGTGTAGAATTGATATTCTATTTTAAATAGTTTCTACTGCCTTATGATAGTGGATTATTCAGTTCTTGGGAGAAGGCTATGTGGGGCTCATTTTGTGCTCAATGCTTTTGCAGACTGTAGATCTTCTTGGGTTTGTTTTGTTCTACATTGGGAATTTCTTTCCCAGCCTTTGGTATTGTCTTTTGTTTACTGTCTGAGGGATGCTAGGATGTGAATTCTGTTGTCCATATTGCATTGAAAAATGGCATGCTTATCAAGTGAATGAAATAGAGATGAACCATAGTTGTAGAAGCTCTTTATGGGAACTTGGGAAATAGATTTAGAAAAATGTAATGCAATAGCGTTCAAAGGAACAAATTGAAGATTTAGCTGAGGACATTGTTTAATATCTTTTGTATATTCATCTTTCTTTCATCTTTGTTTTTTACCCTGTATGCATGGTCTTTGAATTCAAATTTCAATTATGTATGAGAAAACGTGTGATCACAAGGGCATGTGATTGCTCTAGCAGTGAACCTAGTTCGAGATGGATGTTCTGGTGACATAAGGGCGTGTGATATCTAAATGGAAACCAAGACTGTATATGCAATATATTTGTGGTCATAAGAAAGGCCTCCGCGTGGGGTGGTTTAAAGGCCATGGCATTGGCTGAGAACCCCCCCCCAGGGGCGGTTAACAGAAGTGTTGCCTGCTTGTGAGTTTAAACATACTCTTGCTTCCCCCGCGTGCCTTCTTAATATAAAATGTTGCTTCACCATGTTTTGAGATTTCTGCCAGCGTATTTGCTAGTTTTCGGCATTGAACAAACTGGCCTTTTGAAATCTTGAATCCCTTACAGGCGAGGTCGGAGATTTTCAGCTGGCTTCATAAGCTTTTCCCATGAAAGGTCCCCCACTCTTGATTCAAAATTTTGGTTTTGGTTTAAGAAAAATTTAAATTTTATAATTTTGGCCCCACATCAAATATAAAAATAATAAATTTACATTACTATAAATAAATGGTTTTTAGCCTAGTGGCAAAGCATCCTTCTTATTAAGTGGTGGATTTGGGTTTGAATCCTACTTTGTTAATTTTATTTTATTTTAAAAAAATTGTGCAATTAATTCCCAATCTTAAAAAATAATTTTTAAATCTCACTTTTGTTTCATTTGCATATTTTGTCTTTTTACATAATTCTATAAACTTCAATATATTTGCTTCAAATTTTTCGAAAAGTAAAGTTGATAAAACAATACGCTTAACACCGAACTTAATATTTGACTTTAACGTTTCTTTGATTTTCAATTTCAAAATATAAAAATAAAACAAAATATCATTTTTTTTATGTACAAATCTCGTGAATATATAGTTGAGTTTTTTTAATTTTTTTACTTAATTCGAATATAATTTTTTTTTTTTCTCTTGTCGGAAATAGATTTTTTTTTGTATTTTGATCACTTTATATATATATATATATATATATATATATATATATATATATATATATATATGCACATGAGTAACTATGATTTTCAATTTTTAATTTTTTTTATTTTTCAAGTTTTGTTTAGAGCTTGTTTGATATAGTTTATAAATTAATTTATTTGATTAAAATAGTTTATTTGACCAAGAATAGTCGCAAATGTCAGTTTACCAAAGTAAATTTTTTTGTCAAATAAATTATTTTTTGTTAAATAAACTAGTTTATAAACTATATCAAACGGGCTCTTAATCCAAACTTAATTTTTGTTTAAAATAAAATGTTGATTCTATTTTTCATTTTTTTCACTATTTTATTCTATTGTTATATACGGCTAATTCAAAGTCGATTACTTTTATAAAATAACAAAATTATTGTATAAATTAAGTAGTTTTATTGTATTCTTCAAATGCCGCTATTTCTACTGGCTACTGCTGTATCGCCAGTTGGTATAGGGGCTACAAGTCATTGTAGTATTTCCAAATCTCACTCGATATTGTAGCACTGTTAATCGATATGTGCCCCCACAAGCTAAAATTCTAAGCTCCGCCCCTGCTCACACTATTTTGAGCATCTTAAATTTCCTAAAAAGATATCTTTGCAAGGAACTACATTTTTTAATTCATATTCACAATTTGGAAAGACTTGATGATAGAAAAAATGTAAGAGAATTTAATATTTACTAATTATTTGATTGGATGATTGCCAAAACTTTTTGACACTGTTGGAGAACCAAGCACTACGGTCTAGTCGATGACCTAATCCAAGTGATACTCTCAGAAAAAGCTCGAACAACTAGTTTGTTACGAGAAAATCATTCATATGATTTGTAATTAGGAGGCGAGCTTAGTGAAGAGCTGATCTGTGTGCATTTGCACTGACCTGGCTTTTGATTTTAACTGGGCTGCCTCCACTCATCCACTGCACTTAAAAAAAAAGGGTAAATTCAGGGTCGGTCACTGTTTGGGCACTTACAGACTCTAAAGTCATATGCTCAAAACTTAATTCAATTAAAGTCACAATTTAGAGCTAAAAGACCAACATACCCTTAATTGTAAAAAAATACTAATTGTGATACTGTTTTGTGGTGATACTGTTTTGTTGTGATGCTGTTTTTTGTGATACTGTTTTGTGGTGATACTGTTAAACCTGTGATTTTGTACTACTAATGAAACATTTTAAGAACAATATTATTCTCTTGTTTATTCTCTAATGATTAATTCGTCTACCTACCATTAAACACCTTATATATTTATACTTATCTATCCAATGAGAATCTATGTCCTAATTGAATCTCAAACATGTTCTAATTCAAAGGAAGAATTAGAAACATTGTTCATACTTTTAGATGAGAACCATTTGCATGACTTCCCATTAACTTGAGAATGATTGGCAGTTCTTCTTTCTTCACATTGGCATTGCTCTGAAGTATGTGTTTGCTTTTAAGGGATTCAGATACCTTGGAAGAGTTTGAATTTGCAGCAAAATGATGTACATTAATCCGTGATACTGTTTTAGAGGATTTGTGATACTGTTTTGAGAAAAAAATTAAAGATTGTCATTTTAAGCTAAAGAGACGACTTCAAATAGGTAAAATCCATCATACGCAGTGGCAAAGCGACTGGTCTTGACCGTCTCGTCGAGACCATTCCGAAAACATATTATAATAAAAATTCTGAGCACGTGTGCAAATTCTATGATCATTTCTATTGTGATACTATTTTTTGTGATACTGTTTTGTATAATACAGTATGAAACAACACACATGACTATTATGTTTTTATCTTTGATACTGTTTAATTAGTCATATGTTTTGTTTGATACTGTATTATGCAAAACAGTATCATAGATTAAAACATGGATTAAAACAGTATCAAATTATATTAATGTACATTACCTAACACAAAACATTATCATGGATTAAAACTAAGACATTCAAACGAAGATCGCGAGGTTCAAACCTTGCATAATTAAACAATATCAAAGATCACATAGATTCAAACAGTATCACAGGATAAAAACAGTATCATGAATTAAAACGGTATCAAAATATACTAATTACTTAAACAAAATAGTATCATCGATTAAAACAGTATCATAGATTAAAACTAAGACATTCAAACAGTATCACAGGTTCAAACCTTGCCATAATTAAACAGTATCAAAGATCACATAGATTCAAACAATATCACAGGATAAAAACAGTATCATGGATTAAAACTAAGACATTAAAACAATATCATGGATTAAAACTAAGACGTATGCGAATTCTATATAATTTCAGTTATGATGCTTTTTGTGATACTATTTTATAATACAGTATCAAATAACATACATGACTAACAACACAAAGAAATAATCTAAGGGCTACCAGCATTCATCCTTACAGAAATTAAAGCTACTATTAACAGCAACAAATCATGGCCACAACAAATATACTTCCTAAACATTAACTTATACGCTCATCCCATATTTTGTTGTCCTCACATTTTGTTCAAATGGCAACGTCAGTAGCATTTTTTTAAGAGAGACAAAACATCTTCCAGAGGAAGAGAACTAACTACACTATCCGAGAAGGATGAAGGACTACCGGCATTCAAAGAATTAACAGTTGGAATAGCTAGTAGCTGATGAATATTTCTAAAAGCTTCACTGAATTCACAACCTGTTCACAGGCAGACCCATTCTCTTGGTTCCGCCTCCGCCTCCGCCTCCGCCTCCACCTCCGCCGGAATTGAGGTTACCACTAATCGACCTCGCCGAAATTGAAATTACCATTGCTCCACCTCCACTTCCACCTCCGCCTCTGCCGAAATTGAAGTTACCCATTCTCGTGGTATCTTTGATCTACCCTCCATTCTCGTGGTACCACTACACACAGTCGCTGAAATTGAAGTTACCACTGATCCACCTCCGCCGAAATTGAAGTTACCATTGCTCCACCTCCACTTCCACCTCTGCCTCTCGCCTCCGCCTCCTCCGCCTCCGCCTCTTGAAATTGAAGTTACCCATTCTCGTGGTATCATTGATCTACCCTCCATTCTCGTGGTACCACACACATAGTCGCCGGAATTGAAGTTATAATTTCGATTACAAGCTCGCATAAGAGGTTTGTAGAGATAGAAAAAAAGTAGATGAAAAATACGGATCGAGGAGTATTTTGAAATTAATTTAAAATATTGCTTAAAGTATGACTTAATCACAATTTAAAAAATATCTTGACCTAATTTGAAACAAGTCATGTGTAAGTGACTTATAGGCAATTTTCCCAAAAAAAAAAAACTATCCACTTCAAATGGGCCATTAAAAAGAAAAAAAAATGGGCATTAAGGCTGGTCCAGTGAATCAGTTATACACATTACACATACACCAATATCCATCACTTTATCATTCACATTTGTTGTCATTGCCTGCATGTCATTCTTTGTGAAATTGGAGTAAAAAAAAAGCGATGACGGGCTTGAGTAGTGTAGCCAGTGTGCAAATGCACTGACCTGGCTTTGGATTTTTAACTAGTCGCCTCCACTCATCCACTGCACTTAAAAAAAAAACTATCCACTTCAAATGGGCCATCAAAAAAGAAAAGAAATGGGCATTAAGGCTGGTATAGTGAATCAGTTATACACATTACACATACACCAATATCCATCACTTAATCATTCACGTTTGCTGTCCGATGTCACTGTCTGTTGCTGTGAAATTGGAGTAAAAAAGAAAGTGAAACCCTCAATCGCGAAACGCTAATCAGTAATCACTCGAGTCTGGAAAATCAATTATTTCTTGAAAATCAAGAACAAGAAGGTACGATTCTTGATTGTAAGAAGAATAGATTTAGCATAATTTTTTTATTTTCAAATTCGGCAAGTGTCTATCAGTCTATGGTGATTCGGCACTGGATTATTTTGGTTTTGGTATTATGCTGACATTTTATAATTTTTATTTCTGGTATTATGCTATGACATTTTAAGTGCTCTGTACTACACCAATTTTGTGTATTCATGATTCATGGTAGACTAGTACCCTGCCCTTTGTATATGGATGTTCTTTTGGAATAATAAATCATTAATTTATGCAAATATGCTTTCAAAATTCAGAGTGAATTAAAAATAATAAATTATGGTTGTGTAGGGTACAAATTTGCAATATCAGCATTTTTTGCTTTCTCATACTCTCTAAATTTGCATTTTTACGTTGCAATTAGGAATTGTGATATGTTAATTGGGCTTTTAGCAAGTGCAGCCTGGTGCATTCATTTATTAAGTTGAGAAATTTTGATTTGGTTTAGGTACTGTGAGATAAAACTACCTTAAGCGAGAAATATTAATTTGTTTATTAGAATTTGCACCGAATTTTAATTTTGCACTTTCCTAATTGTTCACGCGACTAATTATCACTTATGTATTTATTTTAGTGTGACGCGACAATGGAGAGATTCTTCAAAAGAAAATCTCTTGTGGAAAACGATGATTGGGAGATATCAAATAAAACGGATTTTGATGTTGCACAACTTCCCACTGATCCTGGACTAAGGATACTAATTTTGGATTATAATGTTAACATTCGAGATCAAGTTCGAAGAGCATATATGCAAAAGGGTCCTTGTCAACATCAAGATCATCAATTTCCAAAAAGACCATTTGGAAAAGATTCTAGACGTTTTAGTTCTTCTTGGTTTAAAAAGTTTGCTACTTGGTTGGAGTATAGTATAGAAAAGGATTCTGTATATTGTTTGTATTGTTATCTTTTCAAAATAAGTAGTGGAAAACAAGGAGGAGGCAATACTTTTGTTGGTGATGGATTCACGTATTGGAAAGATAAAAAACGGCTTAATACTCTTGTTGGAGGGCATGATAGTGCACATAATCAAGCTCGCATGAAGTGTGAAGCTTTAATGAATCAGGATCAACACATTCAATCAGTTTTCTTCAAGCAGTCAAAACAAGTACGAAATGAATATAGTATCCGTCTTAATGCATCAATTGACTGTGTTCGAGTTCTACTGCGACAAAAGCATTCATTTTGGGGTAATGATGAATATGAGAATTCTCTCAATCCAAGTAACTTTTTAGTCCAATTACAATTTCTGGCTGATCATAACGATGATATTAATACTGTCTGCTTGAAAAATTCTCCTAAAAATTGCAAATTGACATCGCCTGATGTCCAGAAGAATATAGTAAGTGCTTGTGTTGCTGAAACAATCAATGTTATTATTAAAGATGTTGGTGATTCATTATTTTCTATTCTAGTTGATGAATCTCGTGATGTGTCAACAAATGAGCAAATGTCAATTGTTTTATGTTATGTGGACAATAGTGGACATATAAATGAACGTTTCATAGGGATTGAACATGTTACAAGTACCACGCTCTATCGCTTAAGGCTGCAATTGATAAGATATTTTCTAGATATAACTTGAGCATGTCTAGATTGAGAGGACAAGGTTATGATGGGGCTAGTAATATGCAAGGTAAGTTTAATGGTCTGAAAGCACTCATTTTAAAGGAGAATCCATGTGCCTTTTACATTCATTGTTTTGCTCATCAACTCCAACTAGCCATACTTCAACAGCCCAGCCATTAGGAGTTCCTTTTGTGCGAAAGTAGTCATACGCATTTGCAATGTGAGAATCAGCCCCTGAATTCCAAAGGAACAGCCTTCAGATTGCTGCCTACTCGCTGCCTTCGGTCATGCAAATCTGGTCCCTGATGGCGCACAATCGTTTGAGCAGTGGAGAGTCGGCTTTGTTTGGAGTCGAGTCCCAAATTGAGTTCTCCCTCAAGTAAACTTAATTGACCTATCGGACCCAAAGCGTATATTTTTGGATTGGATATTTTACAATGATTTGGCTAGTAAAGCTGTATTCCAGCACTTTATATTCCCAAAATCCCAGTCCACCTTCAGATTTAGGTAGGCACACATCCTTCCATGTGACCAATGGCTTTTTATAACCCCAAAGAAAGTTTCGGCACAACCTAATGTTTCGTTAAGTGACAGTAGCGGGGATAGGAAATATGGCTAGCCAAAAGCATTCGACTCTCTGTAATACAGCTCTTATAAGTTCAATCTGTTCCGTATATGAAATGGAAGCACTCATCCTCAAGTTGATGTTGGCTGCCACTTTATCCACAAACGGAGCGAAGTGCATAACTTTGAGTTTCTGGGCAATAAGAGGAATACCCAAGTAACGAAACGGCATTGATCCAATAGGGAAATCTATGACAGCTAAAATGTCGTCCAGAATCTATCCATAAATACCGGAGGTATACAAGAAGGATTTCAAAGCATTTGCATGCAGCCCTGATTTTGTACCAAAGTCGTGAAAACAGTCCATAAGGATGGAGACTGAAATAGGATCCCCTCTCGAGAAAAGCATAAGGTCATCCGCAAAAGCCAAGTGAGTAATCCGAAGTAGCCCACATTTTGGATGAAAATTAAATTCACTACTCTATGTATTGTGCTTGAGTGTTCTCGATAGATATTCCATACAAATAACGAAGAGGAATGGGGATAAAGGGTCACCTTGGCGTAGACCTCTCTTTTCTTTGAAATACCCAATTAAGCCTCCATTAATTGAAACCAAAAATGAGGTAGAAGTAACACATTCCATAATCCAATTGATGAAAATCGGTGGAAAGTTCAGCCCCTTCATCACATCTTTTAAGAAGTCCCAATGCACCATGTCATACATTTTTTTCAAATCAATTTTGAGCACACATCTCGGAGAAACTCGTTTTCTATTGCATTGTCTAAGCAATTCTTGGGCCAACTGGATATTTTCTGTCATGTTACGGTTCTCTACAAATGCCGACTGAGCATGATCAACAAGGTTGTCCAGAATTGGGGCAATATTTTGGCGAGAATCTTGGAAATAATTTTGTACACAACATTACAACAAGAGATCGGCCTGAAGTCGTCCACAGATTGGGCATGGTTTGATTTAGGGATCAAAGCAATGGAGGTATGATTTACCTGCTTTAATTAATAATCTGCCTGAATGGAAAAATTCAGTAACATCTTGCAAACATCATCCCCCACCGTGCACCATGTTTTCTTGAAGAAAAAAGAGGTAAAACCATAAGGACCACGGGACTTATCTTCGCCAATATCGAACATGGCAGCTTTAATTTCATGTCGCGTAACAATTTGAACGAGAGGGGAAACCGTAGGCCCATAACATCAATTGGATCACAAATTCTATCCATCCCTAATAAATTAGTGAAGAACGAAACAAATGCATCAGCCACCTGTTACGAGGAAGTGGTGAGGTTGCCAAGGTCCTTTTGGATAGTCGAGATGTGATTTCGTTTGGTATTCCTTTTGACCAAAGCATGAAAGAACTTAGTACATTTATCCTCGTGCATGTTGTTGTTTCGCGCATTTTTTTTATTTGAATTCGTGCTAACAATTAAATTATTATTCAGACGATGTGTAAGGAACAAAACATTTTGAGACAAAGTCTCAACAAGGGGTGCTATTATTGAAAGATTGTATTACACAACTTGCCTCCAAGGGGCACAAGCACACAAAGTTACTAGATTCAGAAAGTAAAGACTAAAAAGATTGGAATGTAAATTCACATATTTCTTGTGAGATAGTTGTTCGTTTTTCTTGTTTCTTCACTTGCTCCGCTTTATTTATAGTCGATCACCATGATTGCCATAACTTTTCATAACTTCCCATGATTACCATCACTTCTCATAACTTCTATAACTTTCTATATCTGCAATGATGTCTTTTCCACTAACTCATGGTTACCTCGGATTGTAGATTACATGTAAAACTGCTTTATTAGCTGCGCGATGTAGTTATTCCTTCATTCGCCCAAGCCTTACCCTATTTTGCCCTATCGTTCAAGCCCTTGCATATTTAGGTGACTCTGGGCATCACCCTAGCGATTTGCGCAATTCGCTTAAGCTCTACGTTTGGACCTCTGGTTTTGGGCCTTTGTTTTAGGCATTTATATTGGGAATATTTTATGCATCAACAATTACCCCCTAATATGGCTGAATTAATGTTAATCATTAACTTTGCCATATTCATTTCTTTGTTTATCTTTATATAACTGGTCAATATTACATCGGCTTTTGTTAAATCAAATGAGAATGTTCTAGCCTTTTTATTTTCTTCTTTTGTTGGCTCATTCTTAATAGGCACTTCTAACTTGGTCAACATAGGGCTTGCATATACATCTCATTTGACCAATTCGGCCAGATATACTTCAGTTTCGTCCTGATCTTGACCAGTGTCTATAGCGTAGATGTCAAATTTTGGATCCCTATAATAGGTCCCTTTACTAGAATTCTTCATTTGTTCATCTTCTCTTAACAATCACACATACCTTATTACATTTGCGCTAAGTTGAAAGAGATCAAAGAATTTTCTATCTTGGAAATTTTTTTTCAAATCAAAATTCAAACAACTTTGGACGATTTTGACACTCTTTTTCAGACAAAGGAACAAAACACTTGTTCCTGGCCGTTTTAAACCTTTGAAGAAAGGATTCAGCACATTCATTTGGCATTTGACGTAAATTTGCTAAATATGCCAAAGTGACATGAAATAAATGTTCCAACTGTTGCCAGAATTTGCTGACAAGTTAATAAACCATGAAAAGGCTACCCCAGTTAGTAAATTTGAGAATAATCTCATCTTGTGGAAGTCAGTAACTTCGCCACATTGCAGCGTGAAACGTCCTATATGTTCCAAAGTGGATACTTCTCCCAAGCCAGTGAAAAAAGAAAATTCGGGCACCTTATAACCTCTAGGCCAAGGATATACTTGATCTACCCAATCTGGATAATGCTTTTTATACGTTTGCCGAATCACTGGTCGTATTCCAAAAGCCAAATGATCTTGCATGATTTCCATAATTTGATCTCTCAGAATAACATTGGGATCATAAGGGACTCATATGGGTTGGTATACATATAGTATTGCATGAGGCCTAACAACATTTGGCCCCATGTTTGGCATGAAAGAGCCATTATTTGGCCCATTGTTGCCATTGAGATATGGATTCCCACCATCATTTGGACATGTTACATTTTGCCCCATATTTTGAACGTTTTCTCTCATATTAGGATTACCCCCCATGTTAGATGTCCCAGCACCCCCTATGTTGGTCGTGGCTGGTCCCATGTGAGGCATTTCAACTCATTGACTCGTGTTTACAGTTGGTAAACTATTACCTACAAGACTTCTAGTTTGGAAATGACCTCATATGCCTAAAGGGTTCAGTTGACATACTTGGTTTACCATTTTATTCATAAGTTCGTTCAACATACTCAATTGTTTAGCCATGTGGTCATAATGATTATTTCTATTTTGAATGAGTTTTTCCACAGAATAAATATTTTCTAGACTTACCTGTTCAACAATATCTTGTGTGAGTTTACCCAGCACTGCACGCATGGTGCGGAGGCTTAACTCCGTCATTGACTCATACCGACTAGCGCTTGGTCTCTCCATTTTTTGGGGTACCCTGCTGACCCTCAAACTGCTCGATCACAAAATGAACAGACTATTGGTTTACTGGTTCTTTACCGGAATTCTTTTGAGGCATGATGCTTCAAATCTTTTCAACACCAAAATGTCCCACCAGGCGTGCCAAATTGTTTCGCGTGTTTTTTGATTTGGATTCGTGCTAACAATTAAAAGATTATTCAGACGATGTGTAAAGAACAAAACTTTTTGTGACAAAGTCTCAACAAGGGGTGTTATTATTAAAAGATTGTATTACACAACTTGCCTCCAAGGGGCGCAAGCACGCAAAATTACTAGATTTGGAAAGTAAAGACTAAAAAACTTGAATGTAAATTCACATATTTCTTATGAGATAGTTGTTCGTTTTTCTTGTTTCTTCACTTGTTCCGCTTTATTTATAGTCGATCACCATGATTTTCATAACTTTTCATAACTTCCCATGATTGCTATAACTTTTCATGATTGCCATAACTTTCCATAACTGCCACAACTTCCCATAACTTCTATAACTTCCTATAACCGCCATGATGTCTTTTTCACTAACTCATGGTTACCTTAGATTGTGGATTACATATAAAACTGCTTTATTAGCTGCGCGATGTAGTTATTCCTTTATTCGCCCAAGTCTTACCCCATTTCGCCCTATTGTTCAGACCCTTACATGTTTAGGCGACATTAGGCCTCGCCCTGGCGATTTATACAATTCGCTCAAGCTCTACGTTTGGGCTTCTGGTTTTGGGCTTTTGTTTTAGGCATTTATGTTGAGAATATTTTATGCATCAACAGTTGTACTTTGTTTTTACCTTTTGAAAGAAGAAGTTCCTCTCTACCTCAGACAAGAAAACAGCCTATTTTCTCAACGAAAAACTTTAGTTTGCAAAACCTGATTATTGGGTTGATCATGCAGCTGCGTTTGAGCTCTGGACAGCTCATTCTTTGCATTAATAGCCCTAGAGGAGATATGGACAAAGTGCAATTTGTTAAGACTCGAAAGAGGGCTCTTTAATCCTTTAATTTTTGGCACAAAATGAATTGTTTGGTTCCAACGATGTCTTCCACCCAATTGGATTGAACAATGTTGCTGAAATCTTGGTGTGCTGCCCACATATTAAAGAACTTAAAGCATCTTTTTTGTACCACATGATTGTGAAATATCGAGACAATACAAGGAGAGTGGTCGGAATAGATAATCGGTGGCAAGAAGTTTGCTTCAGCTAGAAAACTCGCAAGCAGCCAGTTACCATTAACCATGGCCCAAATAGGACCATTCTTGACATGACTCGAAGTATGTTGAAGAGTAAACACATGCCTAAAGAATTTTGGGCTAAAGTTGTAACTTGTGCTGTCTATTTGTCCAATAGGTGTCCTACAATAAGTTTGCAAAAGACTACACCACAAGAGACATGGAGTGGAAGGAAGCCAACTCTCTCCCATGTAATAGTTTTTGGTTGTATAGCTTATGTCCATGTTCCGGATGAAGCAAGAATTAAATTGAATGATAAAAGTGAGAAGTTTGTTTTTGTTGGGTATGATGCAAAGTCCAAAGGCTACAAACTTTACAATCCAAGGAAAAAGAAGATTGTTGTTAGCCGTGATGTCAAGTTTGACGAAGATAATTTCTGGAATTGGGAAAATCTAGAGGAAGAATACAATTTCTTTCATTTACTTGATGATTCTGATAAAAAAAATAGAATAAACGATCAGCCTCTTTCAACTCCAAGAACTCCGAGCACCTATTCATGATGATTTGAGCCCTCCAAGCTCATCCTAAAGACCTCATATGATGAGGAGTCTCCAAGACATTTATGCAGACAATGAAGAGATCGACAATCCTGCTCTTTATTGTCTTTTTGCAGGTTGAGAGCCCATAAATTTTGAAGAAGCAATGCAAGATGAAAAGTGGAGATTAGCCATGAATGAAGAAATGCAATTTAGAAAAATAACACATAGGAATTGGCAAATCTCCCACAAAGAAAGCAAGTTGTTGGAGTGAAATGGATATACAAAATCAAGCAAAATGAAAAGGGGGAGGTGGAGAAATTCAAAGCTCGACTTGTTGCAAAAGGATTCAGCCAACAACATGGAATTGACTATGGTGGAGTTTTTGTACTAGTTGCTCGTATGGAAACAATTCGGTAGAACATAGCATTAGCTACTCAAAAGAAATGGAAAATTTTTCAAATGGATGTAAAATTAGCATTTTTGAACGGGTGTTTAGAAGAGGATGTGTGTGTAGAACAATCAATAGGTTATGTTGTTAAAGGGAAGGAAAGTAAAGTCTTGAAGCTAAAGAAGGCTTTTTACGGATTAATGCAAGCACCAAGGGCTTGGTACAACCGGATTGATGATTATTTTAGAAACAATAAATTCATAAGGTGTCCTCATGAATATGGTTTTTATGTCAAGAAAATGAGAATGGTGATCTATTGATTGTTCTTTTATATGTTGATGATTTAATTTTCACCGGAAACAATTCAACAATGTATGAAGAATTTAAAGAGATGGGTACCGAATTCAAGATGACATCTAGGAATTGAAGTGCAGCAAACTGATTAAGGGATTTTTGTTTCTCAAAATGGCTATGCAAAGAAGATCTTGAAAGAATTCAACATAGAGAATTGTCAATATGTTAGCACACCTGTTGAATGTGTGGAGTTAAGTTGTCAAGATTTGACGATGGTGAAAAAGTGAATTCAACTTTGTATCGATAGCTTGTTGGAAACTTGAGGTCTTGACTTGTTCTAGGCCTGATATTCTTTATCGAGTTGGACTAATCAGTCATTATATGGAGGCACCAACTTGCTCACACGTGAAGGCTGCTAAAAGGATCTTGAGATACGTTAAAGGAACTTTGGAGTATGGCTTTCTTTACTCATCTTGTGAAAACTTCAATTTGATTGGCTACAGTGATAGTGATTGGAGAGGAGATGTTGATGATTAAAAGAATACTACGGGTTTTCTATTTTACATTGGAGAGGCTGCATTCACTTGGAGTTCGAAATAGCAACCCATTGTAACTCTTTCAACTTGCGAAGCAGAGTATGTTGTTGCTGCTGCGTGTATTGGTCATGCTACATGGCTAAGGAAGTTGTTAAAAATGGTGCATATTCCACAAGAAGAAGCTACTGGAATTTTTGTTGATAACAAATCAGCCTTAGCATTGGGGAAGGATCCTATTTTTCATGAGAGAAGCAAACACATAGACACAGTATCATTTTATTAGAGAGAGCATTAAAAAAAATGGAAGTGCAGCTCAAGTATTTGAAGTCTCAAGATCAAGTTGCTGATATATTCACAAAGGCATTAAAGTTTGAAGATTTCTTGGAATAACTAGAGTTTGAGTTTAAGGAGGAGTGTTGAGATTTAAACTCAAATTAGGAGTCTTCATTATTAAAATTTTAGAAGCCTTTTCGTTATATGTAATGTTTGGCCTAGTAATATATTTTTGTGTTACTCTTCTTCTTCTATACAACAAGTTTTCTCCCTTGTTTGTGCGGATTCAAATAAGTAGCTAACAAGTATTCAACCAATCATGAATCTAAAGTCAAAGGGGGGAATTTGAATTAAAGCTTAATACGAAGTTTATAATGTCGTCCTAGTGTAAAGAAACTTGGCCTAGCATCTTTGAATAGGAACACAGCCATGGAGGCTATTCCTATACTGCTCATGAAGAAGAAAGCGACCTCGATTTTATGGTGAATATATGACTATATGAGGATGCAGATTATTTCAAGCGTCGAGTATGAAGATGAGGCCTCAGACCAAGAAAAATCTCTTAATTCTTTAAAGATCTTGTTGAGATTGATAACATTAACAAAATATTACAATCTCGTTTGAATATGAAAGATAATAGAAAAAACTCTCCTTTGTTGCTCTTTGTTTTTGGTTGAACTTGTGGGCTCAGATTCTTGCCACAATGAACACCGCATTGCAACCCAAAAGAACGGCAATAGGATTTGTTCACCAACCAGGAGATGACCAAGATTTTTAAACACTTAGTCCAACCTCACTGTGAGAAAAGAATGAAAGACTACTCTCTTGTTCACTGTACTCCTGTTCTAACCTAGAAAATAAGAAAACATAGTATATATATATAATCCTAATAAGATCTCATTCATCCATTACATCTAACGGTCCACACAAAACAAACCATCTTGCCCAATGGACTTGTACCAAGTGGATTTAGTGACCCACATTCTCACAGATCTTATGCAAAGCTTTATAATGAACTATTATCGAAATGTTTTTTGAGTTGAACTATTTTTTGAATGACTTTTGCCATCGAAACTTCCAACAAGGAGAAATAATGCAATGCAAACAGTAAGGAAGTTGCGTTGTGCACGTACAATGTGTGAAGGCCGTTGGAAAGACAAAATTGGAAGCATATATGAGCTGTTCATATCGTTTATAAGCATCTAGTTTCTTTGAATTTTACTGTAGATTGAAATGAACACAGTAGCGGAAAAGGATTTCTTCGTTATGGAGCTATGCTGCGAATTACTGTGTGCATTTCTTGAACACAGTCTACTTGTTATCCTTCTAGATATCTGGTTAGAATGCCTACAGTGTGTTGCATGAAAAACGTGCGTACATTGTATTTACACTGATGACATGGATCGTAAAAGGCTTGCCTTGTGGGTTTATAAGCTCTTAGCCACCTCTCCCTCCTTATAAGCTGATTTTAAGGTGCTTCCCAAAGTATTTGTAACACACAGAGACAGACAGACATAAAACATTAATTAAAGCCTCAAATGTTTTCGCAATACTAGGTTAAAACTTTGGAATGGAAATTAAAATCTGTCATGATGACATGTCAATGGTACTTTGCTTTTAAATTCAGGCAATTCTGTGGAGTTGAAAAGAGCACCTAATGCTCTTACAAAAACAGACCATTCTCATTAAGGTGCTGCCATGTAAAACGGCCAGAATGATCATTAGTTTCAATACTAGTACAGTGAGTAAGTAGGTTTGGGTAAGGAAGTGTCCTTTTTTGTTAAAAAACATGCTTCACAAACATGTTTCTTTTTTTCAATTGATATGTTTTATAACTCTGCATTGGCAGACAGACGAAAGGGACAATTGGAAAATTTAGAGTTCTTCGAATTTTGACAAAAATCGAGAAAATGTTTCTAATTTTAACGCTGAAAACACAAAAATGTTTCTGATTCATGCCTCGTGGGTTAATAATATCTCTTGGATCTATACTTTTGTTTAATGGTGAAACAAAAAATATTATTGGCCTTTTTCTCTTTAATAAAGTCCACTCTAACAGTTTATCCATTATAAAAATTATGCAAGTGTCATACGTTTGATTAAAATTGAATCCGTCTCCACATGAGGAGGCATGTCCCAGCTTAAGCTTTTCGACAATAAGGTTAATTAGTTATGGAAAAGATAGTTAAAATCTACGAAATTCACCAATCTATATAATGAGTTGGATTAGGAACTATATAGAATTGAGAAACTTCACATAAATCCTGTCTAAATCTTTCTTAAAAATCATCATCTGAATCAGTTGAAAATGTTCCTGGATTTTGTGTCCTAAAATAAGGCTGCAAACTGGGAAATCTAACAGGGGACCTTGGCAATGGCGATAATGGGGGTGATGATCCTGCACTTGTCTGTTTTTTCTTCTGCAGTTTCTTCGATATCTCGATGCAAACTTGATCAACCATGTCCAAGAAATTATTCACAATAACAAATAACTGAAGAGGATTTGTGCCTCTGTCTTTAGAATTACCTCCTGCTTGATAATATACTGTTGTTTTCTTCACAAGTTCCATCACCCTTGATTGTTCATCTCTCACTACATTTAGTTCCTCTTCACAATCTTCTAGAAAGCCTTTCATTTCAACGAAGAATCGACCCTTTTCGTGATCCCTGCAACGTGTTATGAGCCGTTTGATGTCGTCAATTTTGGCTGTAAGAGTGGAACTCATGTTGATGAAACTGTCATGATCTATGGTGGCTGACTTCTTGACATTAGCTAATTCAGTACTTAAGCCTAATACCACTGGTAATCCTTGCATTAAGTACACTTCATCTCTTTCTTCTTCAGAAATCTTGCAACCTGAATCTCGTTCAGTATCACCCGTTTTGTCGTTTTGATTGATCAAACGACGTTTACCCTCGGAACGAATCACTTGCTCGACTACAAATTGTAGGAGAGTAGTCTTTCCATTTGTGCTTTTGACATCAGAAAGTTTTAGCAGGGCACTAAGGTTGAAGCCCTGAGCATTTCCTCTGGCTGTACCAGCATTCATTCGATTGCCAGCCTTGAGAATGGCTTCGAGGAGTTTAAAGAAAATTCCAGGAGTTCTTAATTCCTTACATCCCAATTCAAGAGTCTGCAGAGATTCCTTGAGATGAAGTATCTCTGGATCGTACGTCGATCTGAATAGCATTGCATTGAAACGCGTAAATGCTGAGGGAATGGCTTTCAATATGTGGTAGAGGAAAGACTCTGCATCAGCAAGTTTTGCAGGGTTCCCGTTGAATTGGAGGATTTTGGTTATTTCATCTTCAGTTGGGCAAATCTTTGTTAATTTTTCAAGTGTATCTGCATTTAGTCCTCGTCCCTCCACGAGAGCCTCAATGATTTCTTTACGAGAAATCGCGAGAGATTTAAGAATAATTGCCTTGTTTTGGGATTTCCAGGGTTCAAGGATGAAAATTTGTGCTGGTGGAGCTGGTTTAGAACTGCCTGAACTCGTTGATAGTCCATTTCCTCCGGTCGATTTATGTCTAGTTGTAGTGTATCCAAAGAGGTTTTCCATGAGTTCATCATCAAATCTGACAGGAGAATACAGAATATATATATATAAGTTTAGAAACATTGATAGTCACAAACGCAAAAAGATTCCGCTGAAATTTTTCGTTTGAAAATTTCCCGACCAAGAAAATTGACAGTAAAATATTGTACTTACCTGAAAGATCCATCATTGATTTCATCCCAGACCATTGAATGATCAGCATTGGCAACAACCTTATCCCAGTGTAGTGGCTTGAGTTTCGTTTGAATTTCGCCATTTTCTTTCATGTTTTCTACTCCATCCACATTGCTACTCTTGTTGGTTTTCCCTCTAGGTGGAATAGGTGGCTTCAAGGGTGACAATGAACCGGCCCCCGCCCCGGACTTAACCGGTGGAGGTGGTAAAGAAGGTTTTGCTTTTACTGAAGGTGGTGGTGGAGCTGGTTTGTGATTTCTTTTGTTAGGAAGTGGTGGTGGTGGAGGTGGAGGTGGAGGTGGAGGTGGAGGTGGAGGTGGAGGTGGAGGAAGAGGTGCTGGTGGAGGTGCTGGTGTAATTTGGTTAACTGAAACCACGACGGAGAGTGGTGCAGGTGGAGGTGGAGGATGTGGCAATGATTCTGATGTGGTTGGCCTATTATAAGTGGCAACAGACACTGGTTTGTCCTTTGCAGAATCAAAATCATGGCTGTGTAAATGAAGCAATGGAATTTCCTGAATTGGCTGAGATTTTTCAATCATAGGATTATTATACCAAACCTTAGAAACACGGTTCGGAAAATCTCCCCCTTCAACTTTTCTTAAATACAAAACATCCAATCCATCTTCATCTACTATAACTCCTTTGACAGCTCCACCTTGTTGTCTGAATTCTATGCAAGGTAATGCTGGTGCTGGTGCTGGTGCATCCTCCCTACGAAAACTCGAGTCGAATTTATTTTTCTTACGCTGTACGGATAATCGATAGAAAAAATAGAACAAAACTCCAGCAATAATGAAACAGCATACTGCTGTTGCTGCAACAGCCTTTACTACTACTCCATTTTGTGACACTGTCATTTGAGCCGACGGGATCGCTCGAGCTCGTTCAGAATTGCTAGTCAATCTTATTTCGGTTACAAGTTATGAATTTCCCTTTTTGATGGAGACTCACCATTCCATAATTTTCTGGCTTTCATGCAGATTTCAATGGAGAAGACAAAGATTCATTTACAAGAAACATTGGTAGTTGTCATAACATTGGGACTGTCTGCAAAGTAAATAGAAAATTTCTTAAAATTAAAGGATTATTGCAGTATTGATCCTCAACCTCTCTCAAGCAGCAAATTATGTGCAAATTAATTCTAAACATTTCATTATAGTTGGTTGCACATTCAGTTCTCAATAACGAAACTTCTCAAATCTTTATTAAATTGTCACGTGACCAACGTGGAAATATGCGCCTAATTCAAAATTTTGGAATCAACTCAAGTTGAAAAACAAATCTTAGCTTCATAAAGTTAAGATACGATAACACTAACAATTTAATAGAAATTTCAATGGTTTGTCGTTGAGAATTGATTTTGCTAATTTCATTATAGTTGATACAATTAGTTTTTGAAAAATGAAAATTTTCAATATTCATTAAATTGTCACGTGACTCTCATAAAAATATGCGTTACTTCAATTTTTAGCGAGCACAAGCTCAAATTGAAAAAAAGACCTAACTAGGTGAAAATATCATGATGTGAGGACTAAAATAAATAGGGTAGTCCATCTATTCAATTTGTAATAAATTCTGATGCCCGGTGCCTACTTAATAGAGTTATAGTCACTTACGACTTAATAGAAATTTGGATAGTCTCAGACTAGTTTTGCAAGTATAATGAGTAACTTTCTTTAATTTAAAGCGTGGAGACCAACTCGCTACTTCGACAATAAATCAGGAAGCAACTGTGCAATTTTCAGAATAAAAAAATTATGGATTGTTGTCTTGTTACAATTTGATGCAATCGAGGTTAAGGCTTCTTGTCTGTATTTGACATTGGTTGCTGACAGGTTGGTGGTTGATGGTAGTTGGTTTCGTTCAATATTTATGGAGTTGTGAAATGACATTTATACCCATGCTTCAAATTATTTTATCTCATATTCTAAATAACGTAAAACGTGAATAAGTATAGAAGTCAAATTTAAAACTTTTTAAGTCTATGTGAAGCATAGGCGAGAGCAAGATAAGATCAAGACGAGGATAAAGCATGAATCATGGTTGGACGTAAAGATTGTTCCTCATATCTAATCTTCGACAAACTTTTTAGAAAGTGGTTTTATCAAAGTGGAGAGGTTTTGTGTAATTTGAAATATTTTTAATATAATATGTATGTATTTATAATTTTAAATAGACAGACGGCTGGTGGCTGGTCTGAATGTTTACTTTATTTACATTTAAAAAAAAAATTGATCGAATACTTTATTTACATTAATTGTAACGATTACATATGTGTTAATGTGACACAAAGTCTTTTTAGAGTAGCATCTGTAATTGTGGTTATTAAATGTTTTATTTTTTTAATTAAGGATTAATTTATTATTAATTTTATTTATTATAAACATGTTTTTTTTACGTGTTTCTTCACATTTCTTCGGATTTATTCTTCTTTAAAAACTTGAAGTGCACGTGGAATATATATATAGTATCGTAATAAATAATTACTTAGTCTACTTGTTAATTTGTTCAAGAGACGACAATAGTAGTATTTAGTAAGTTAGAATTCAAATAATATTACATCTTATTTGAATTTTAATAAATATACTATTACATATTTTTAAGGTAAAATTAGGGTTATGCTCTCTAACTAATTAATTAATAAGTGGTTTTGGTTTTCCAACTTTCAAAAATGAGTTTATGAGTTCTTAACTTATTTAAATCTTTAAATTTGAGTCTCAACAAAACAAAAATCGTTAATATGTTATATGTGCGTTAAAATTTCATGTGAAAGTCAAATTAAATTTGTGAATATGGATCCTCACATTAAATCTTTGACAAGTTTGCCCTCCATCAAGTTGCGTGTGATTTTAACGTTTACACTGACGTATTTTGTCGCATAAACATCTAGATTCACATATTTAAATAGGTTGGAAAACAGAATCTCACTTTTAAAAGTTGGCAAATTGGTCGTCAAGCACAACCCTAATTTACCCTATTTTTAAGAATAATGCCATTTATCATTAAATTGACTAATGACACGTATGATGACTTCATCGATAAGAATGATTTATAAATAGCGATTATTATTCTTTTCATCAATGGTGATTATCTCCGATCTATTTTTAATGATCAATTGTTACTCTTATAGAGAAAGACAAAATAGGCCTAGTGTATACCAAGGCAACTAGATTTTTATTTATATTGAACAATTTTTTGAGAAAAAAAAACTTGTCCATATATATGAGGAAATAAATATTATTATCTTTTGGAGGCAATTAATTGCTATTTAATTTTGCTGCAGATTTCCTCCACTTGCTTTTTATGAAGAATGCTATCCCTAAGGTCCCTCTCCATAATACCATGAAACAAATTGTTACCTACCCAGTGTGAAAGGGATATCACAATAATTTAATCCATAGAATTTAGGACAGATGATGTTACAAGGGGAAATTGCAGTTGAATCCCCAACTTTTTAAGGACTCTAATAAGTCGACTTTCAACATATTTTTGTTATATAAGAATTGTCTTCCGCCTTCAAAGTTGGTAACAAGTTGTTTCCTAATAAATATTTCCGTCCACATAAATCATTAAAGTACATGACACTCATATGTCTCGTCTTAAAATAGTAGAGGTTTAATTTTATTTAAAAATAAATAAAGAAGAAAAAGAAAACGAAACGAAAAGGAAAAATATAAACCTGCTTCCAACCCCCCACCCCTCAACTTGCCGTATGTGGCTTACTCATCCCCACCTGTCGGCAACTTCTCCTCCACTGCCTGTGGATTCGGCCTCTTATCTAGGATTAGTAGCTTTGGATTGGGTGGAAGGGCCACAAGCATCCATGGAGTGGAGTGGAGTGGAGTGGAGTGGAGGAAGACCCCAAAAAAAAAAGGAAAATTTGTAACTTATTCTTTATCCTTTCATTTTTATTTATTTTTATATTTTGATTGAAAATATTGATATTAAGTGTTTATAAGCATTGAATCCTACAGAATATGTAGATAATAAGTATGTAGTAAGTTGTGGATCCTGCTAAATGTATGTATAATAAGTATATTTGATCAGTTTAAAAAAATTAATCTTTACAAAATATGCTGGTAAATGGATTATTTCGCATAATATGAATAGATTATAATGAGAGTATGACTTATGGAGGTGTTAAAATGGGTAGACAGGTTGGATCAACCCGCTTAAAACCAAAGTTGTTGTGGGTTTGAACCAGCTCGTCTATACAGTTCGGGCTAGGCTTGAACCATCTGAGAACTGACCCACCAATATTGCGAGCTGGGCAAGTCCGACCGATCATTTTTTAATTTTTTTTCTTTTTTAAAGAATTTAATGCAATTTAAATTAGGTTGTAATTGAAAAAAAATGAATATTGTGTGAGAGATGGGAGATTGAATGAAAAATATAAAAGAAAAATAAATATTTATAGTCAAAAAACTGATTCTGTTAAAAAAAATCATAATAAAATATAAAGAGAGAGTCGTCGGGTTGGATTGGGAAGTGAAAGAAAGTTCAACAACTTTTTTAATTTACTTTAGCTTTTAATAAGGGGTTTTTTTTATAAATAAGCTACTTTTTAAAAATAATTCAAAAAAACCATTCATGTTTCATTTATTTTAAAATACTATTTTTTTTAAAACTATTATTTTAATTTATTATATTAAATAATATATGGTAACTTAATATGTAAAATTGTTGTTTGAGTCCTTGATTATTTTTACTGTAAGTCATTCATCTTTATACTATCTCCACTTTAGTCCATGTACTTCCACTTTCATTTCAATTTCGTCCTCTTTTATTTGCAACCCAATTCTTTTAACTTTTTAATTTTTACAAGTTGGTCCTCATATCTTATACTTTTATGTCAATTTAGTCTTTTATAATATCAATATTTGATACAAATGTTACAAATGATATTTTGTAACAATCTGTGTTACAAATTGAGATATAAAATATTAGTGATACAGAATATCAATTCATGTAATATGTGCTGTGTAAAATAACATAATATAATTTGTAACATATTCAAGAATACAAAATATCATTTGTAACATCTCAGATCAAACAAATGATATATTAATATCATTTGTAACATCCGTATCGGATCGCGATACTAAACAAAAACTGTTACAACTGCAAAACAAACTCTAAACTTCAACAAGTTCGTATTAATATACACATTGGATTCTAAAAATCTATTGATACTGTGTAACATCAGTATAATATAGATATGTAACACAATGCCAAATTTAATAAATAAAACTCAAGATTTCATCATTTTTAACATATATAACATCAGTGATATAGAATATCAATTCATATAATACGTGCTGTATGTAAAATAACATAATATAATATAATCCGTAACATATTCGGTAACATATTCAGTGATACAAAATATTATTTGTAACATCTGTATCAAACATTGATACACAATATTATTTGTAACATTTGTATCAAATAGCGATACTATAAATGACTAAATTGATATAAAAGTATAAATATGTGGATCAACTTGTAAAAATTCAAAAATTAAAGGACTTGAGTTGCAAATAAAAAAGGACGAAATTGAAATGAAAGGAGAAGTATATGGACTAAAGTAGATATATTATAAAGATGAAGGACTTACTATGAAAATAATTAATTCATTATTTTATTAATTAATATAATATTAATTATGTAGTATTTTTAAAATAAATTTGTTAAGTTGTTAGATTTGGAATCATTTTAAAATTGGTAAGTAGTGGGTGTAATATTCCCTTTTAATAATTGATCCAATTGGGTCAGTTGAGCTAAGGAGTCCGGCCGGAAGTCTTTTTATAAATATCCTAGCTCTCTAACTCCTATGACTACCAACCCATGAAAAGACAAATCAATCTTATTTGTTATATCGAGTATGGAGCCACCGTTAATTAGAGTATAGCATGACTTGTATAACTTAGGCGTTCATGGATTGTCAAGCTAGACAATCAAACTCAACACGACTCGTTTATTATGGTGGGTCAACCTATGAATCGGCTTGAATTAGGTCAGGCTGGTTTCGATCTAATTTTTTAAACGAGGTGGATCATCTCAAACTTAGACGGCTCGACCCATTTTAACACCATTAATTAATAAATTATGTATATTAGTTGTTCTTTTCACTACCGTAATTATTTGTGATTTAAATAGAAGTAAAATAATGCAACACAATATATATATACACACACACACACGTGCGTTGTACGTAGGAATTGCTTGAATATATACGTATAAAAAAATTTTAATGTATAATACGTAAATAATAAATATGAAAAACGTACTTTTGAACATACTATTTAATACAATTAATTAAGTAAAATGTTGAAATTCTATTAAGAAAAGCATAACCAAATAAACACATAACTCGTACAAAAAAAAATTAAATAACTAAGTTTCGTAAACGACATTTGAATGTTGGTAAAGTCAAAAGTGATAAGGTAAAGTGACCATTTTTATATTTTTATTGAATTGCACCACTTCGAGAATTTGAATTGGATCAAACCCTCATTCTTCAAACTCGACTCCAACTTTTTAATTTTTTACTAATGACTCAAAAGCCAAATATTAACGAATTGTGTACAATTTGCTTATAACATCATAAAAAAATGGTGAAAATTTGAATAAAATATGGACGAATGTGTGAATAGTAAAAAAAATAAGAAAAAAAGATAATAGCATTTATTTAGAATAATCTGTAATAAATAATTGAGTAAAAGTGAACTAGATCTAATTGTGTACAACTTGCTTATAAGATAAAATAGTAAAAAGTTAAATGAAAATATGTAAAAGAAAAATAAATAAGAAAAAAAAAATTGTTGGCTAATGGTTGTCACACACCACAATAAATAATTAAAAAGGGGTAAATTCAAGGTCGGTCACTGTTTGGACACTTATGGGCTCTAAAGTTATATGCTCAAAACATAATTCAATTAAAGTCACATTTTAGAGTTAAAATACCAACATACCCTTAATTGTAAAAAATGCTAATTGTGATACTGTTTTGTTGTGATAATGTTTTGTTGTGATACTGTTTTTTTTGTGATACTGACTTTTTGTGATACTATTAAACCTATGATTTTGTACTATTAATGAAATATTTTAAGAGCAATATTATTCTCTTATTTATTCTTTACTGATTAATTTAATCTGAACATTTGCTGCTGAGTGTGACTTCCTACTCCCATTGACTTCAGCTCAGTCGCCTTTGCTAGAGTAAAGCTTTTTGGACAATCTTTTGTTACCGTGCTCGATATTTTTCTTAGCCTCATCAGGAGTGGCACATTTCTTTTCAAATTTGCTAATTCCGCTATTAGATTTTTCCTCATACGATATCATGTGATCTAATTCAAAGGAAGAATCAGAAACATTGTTCATAGTTTTATCTAAGTCAGATCTAGAACTACTACCATTGTCTTTAGATGAGAATCCTTTGCATGACTTCTCAGAGTGAGACCCATTAACTTAAGAATGATTGACAATTATTCTTTATTCATCTTGGCATTGCTATGAAGTATGTGTTTGCTTTTAAGGGACCCAGATACATTGGAAGAGCTTTAATTTGCAGCAAAAGAATGTACATTGATCTGTGATATTGTTTTAGAGGATTTGTGATACTGTTTTGACAAAAAAAATTAAAGATTGTCATTTTAAGTTAAAGAAACGACTTCAAACGGGTAAAATCTATCACACACAGTAGCAAAGCTACTGGTCTTGACCGTCTCGTCGAGACCATTCCGAAAACATATTATAATAAAAATTCTGAGCACGTGTGTGAATTCTATGTCCATCTCTATTGTGATACTGTGTTTTTGTGATACTGTTTTGCATAATACAGTATCAAACAACACACATGACTATGATATCATGCTTTTATCTTTGATACTGTTTAATTAGTCATGTGTGTTGTTTGATATTGTATTATGCAAAACAGTATCATGGATTAAAACAATATCAAAATTACTAATGCACATTACCTAAATAAAACAGTATTATGGATTAAAACAATATCATAGACAAAACTAAGACATTCAAATAGTATTACAGGTTCAAACTTTGTCATAATTAAACAGTATCAAAGATAAAAGTACAGTATCATAAATAAAACCCATTCTACATAGATTAAAACAGTATCATGGATTAAAACAGTATCATAGATTAAAACAGTATCAAAATATACTAATGCACATTACCTAAATAAAACAGTATCATTGATTAAAACTAAGATATTTAAATAGTATCATATGATTAAAACAATATCAAAATATACTAATGCACATTACCTAAATAAAACAGTATCATATATTAAAACTAAGACATTAAAACAGTATCATATGATTAAAACAGTATCATGGATTCAAACAGTATCAAATTATATTAATGCACATTACCTAAACAAAACATTATCATAGATTAAAACAGTATCATAGACAAATCTAAGACATTCAAACAGTATCACAAGTTCAAACTTTGCCATAATTAAACAGTGTCAAAGATAAAAGCACGATATCATAAATAAAACTCATTCCACATAAATTCAAATAATATCATGGATTAAAACAGTATCAAACAATATCTGTGATACTGTTTTTTATAATACAATATCAAACAACACATATGACTAACAATGTTTTCTATGATATTGTTTTTCTATAATACAGTATCAAACATCATGCTCTCTTTTAACAATGAGATCGTCTTGCTACTTCCTCAGCACAGAGTCATAACTTTGGGGGACATCATGCTGTCTTTTAATTCTCTCTTTGCAACAGAGATCATTCACTAGCAAATATCCAGGATGCTTATGTAATTGAAGAATTTTCTTACCTTGTTGTGCTTTCTCTTCACTAGTAAATATCCAAGATGCCAATTGTTCTCCCAATATATATCCAGGACAGTAATGCATCTGAATCAAGCACAACATTGTTGTTCTCATAGCATACGCAAAATGAAGTTTCTGAAAATTAGTTGCCTCGGATTTTAACTTTTCTTCCAGTATCTTGATTGCAGCATTTAAATCCAATAGTTTCCAAGAACAATTAAAAACATCTCACCCAATAATTATCCACTCTATCGGGTACATATCAGTACGAAGCATCGCAGATGGCCCATATTTTACTTTAGGGAATTAAAAAGTGACACTGCGCCGTAGAAGCACTCGTCGGAGGTCGTCGGAGGTGTAGGAAGTTGTCGCCGGAGGTGGAGGAGGTTTGTGGAGTTGGAAGATTGTGTCAATGGAAAATATGGATAAAAATGGTGATTTTGGAATTAATTTAAAATAGTGATGTAAAGTATGACTTAATCACAATTTAAAAAAAAATTGACCTAATTTGAAACAAGTCATGTGGAGATGACTCATTAGCAATTTTTCCATTAAAAAAAGTAAGAAATGGGCTAAAGCCCACACACCTAAATTTTTTTTAAAAAAATATCTTGTGCTTGTTTAACTGCTCGAACTCGACAAGCAAAAAAAGGAAAAAAATTAAAAAAGCTCGAAAAAAATTATTTTCTTGACAAAGTTTTAAATTTTTTTATTTATTTTTTTTTTTTTTGTAACTCGACAAAATCTTTGTCGAATTACTCAACAGAGAGTTTGTCGAGTTACTCGACAAATACTTAAACTTTTTTTTCTTTGTAACTCGACAAAGATTTAATTTTTTTTTCTTCTTATTGTTTAGTTTATTTTTTAAAACCTTTTCACTGTTTAATTATTGGACTCCTATTTGTTTACTCGACACAAAAAAAAAATAGTATGGAGACAGTGTCGAGCTTGAAAGAAAAAAAAAAAAAAAAAAAAGAATTGTGTACAATTTGTTTATAAGATCAAATAAAAAAAAATTGGTAAAAAAATTGAATGAAAATATAGACGAATATATGAATAGTAAAAGAAAAAATAATGAAAAATATATATAATTTTTAAAATTGACATTGCTTGGTTTTCTAATCTTAAAGAAAAAAACATATTGTCAAAATGGGCCTTTTGCTTGGCTTTAGTTTGTCAAGTTAGCTTTGGTTTGTCGAGTAACTCGACAAACCAAAGCCAATGAACTAATCTAGAGAAAAAAAAAAGTCAAAAATTGCGACTACTTGACTTTTCAATCTCAAAATAAAAAAAAATTGTCAAAATTAGCCCATTTTGCTTGGCTTGTCAAGTAACTCGACAAACCAAAGCCAAATCTTAAAAAATAAAAATAAAAAATAAAAAATTATTGTTGCTTGGCTTTATATATATATATTGTTACTCGACAAAATCAAAGTTAAATCTAAAAAAAATTAATAAAATAAAAAATGACGGCTGTTTGGTTTTCTAAACTTAAAAAAAAATATTCTCAAAATGGGCTTTTTAGGAACCAAAGTCAAATGTAAAAAATAAAATATAAAAGTCAAAAATTGATGCTGCTTGACTTTCTAAAAAAAAATATTGTTGGCTTTGGTTTTGTCGAAAAAACCAAAGCTAAATTTAATATATATATATATATATATATATATATATATATATAAAACAAGTCAAAAATAACGATTGCTTGGCTTTCTAAACTTTAAAAAAAAGTTCAAAATTGCGGTTGTCAAAACAGTACGTTTTGAACGAAAAATCAACAATAAAAATTTATATATATAGAATGCGTTGCCTATTTCAATCAACTCTTTAAATCCATTATTTGCAAAATTGGAAATTACACTAATTACTTGTATTTTTACAAATAATTTTAATATTATAAATATTGTCATTTATTGTTAAAAATACTTGTATTATTTTATATTTTTAATATATTAAATTAAAATAGATTAAAAAACATGAAAAACAATTTTACTATATTCTTACATTGTCGCACACAAAATTCAAAATGAATCCCTAAATTGCAGCTATTTTCTATTTTAAATAGAATCTCCAAATTGCATGTGTTTGTTTTCCGTAGCTGCCTATATGTCATCTGTAATGGCTAGCGTTACAAATAGTATTCAAGTGATAGTTATGGGATTACCAAATGTGTGATAGTATTTATGTAAAATTGTCCAAGTTAATATTTCATGGTGTGTCACAAAAGTGATTTATGTAACAATTTTGTAACATGGAGTGTCACAATTGTCTATTACAATTGATAGTATCATATGTATCACACATTTAACAAATATGTTCATGTTTGATTTCTAATTCTCGTTATTTTAGACCAACTAATTGTGTAGGCTCATTGACATTTTGTCACAAATGTTATGTAACAAGAAGTGTTACAACTATTATTATCATGAGTTTTACTATATGTATCAGAAATTATTATAAATGTGTTCTTGTTGTGATTCAAATCAAAGAGTTTTTTTTTTTTATTCTTTCAATAAAATTCAATAACATCCGTGTGAATTTATTTTTGTGAAAAGATGGATTTTTTTTTTTTCAAACAAATATATCAAATTTATATTTGTATGATTGAAAGAGTTATCTCATAATTAAAGATCATGCAATTTTGAATTACAATAACTGTTGTTTAAATAGCTTTTAGTTATTGTAAATATAATTAAAAAATAAAAGTACTAATTATATGATACACATATATTTTCCTGTGATTGTTTTTAAATAATAGCTTATTTGTATAAAAATCGCCTATCAAAATTGGAAATAAAAAGAAATTTGAAGGCAATAAGTGAGCACGAGTTAGATTTAGCCATTGTTTGATAAAACGTAAAACGTTGTTAAAAAACTGATATCAAAATCGACAATTAATTTTAAATACACATTTCATATAATCCATAATTTTTATTAATTTTTCACTACAAATTTCATCGACTTCTATTAAATTTTTAGTCAAACTGATCATTAATTTGGCATAATTGTGTCTTAAAAAGTACAAATCATGAAGGACCACTATATAGATTGGACAAGACGAGTTTTTATGCTTGATTTAATGTAGTAGGGCTACCCAACAGAAAATTAAAAGTCATTGCTATGAAAAGCCAACGATCAGATTTTTAATGTTTGGTCCTCATGTCCAAGTATTAAAGAATTGACACCAGAAACAAATAATAGACTATTTTTCATTTAATTGATGGATCAACATCTCTATGTTAAGCATTTCTTGACAATTTTTATCATAAATTAAAGCTTAATTTTTCATTATTGCAAAACCTTGAAAAGCATATGCTAATTTAATGTGTCATGTCAATTAGTTTGGTTAGTTGTCAATAGTTGATTGTTAAAAATAATCTAGTAATGTTTTGATAAATAGTAGTGTTTGCTTAGAATTGCACGATTACTTGATATTTATAAGTAAGAAGTAGTTGTAGTCGTTCGTAATATAGTAGTGACTTGTCTAATCACCGCAACATACTCAATTTGTTTATAATTGAGCTGAAGCTCGTTATTCAAATTTGGTCTTATTCTTCAATGTTGACTCATGTTATGCCAACAAAATAGTCACATGTCGATGTCTAATGGTATAATGTAAAACGCTAGTCTAACACCAAATTTATAATGAATTAATTCACCCAAATTTATTTACCATGTCCAGATACAAATATGATGCTATCCCATTAATTTCTTTAAGGTGCACTTGGTATGACTACTATAGTGTATTATAGTGCATATAATTGATATTACAAGCTCCTATCTACAACTTTTATTTTGCTTAACATTATTGTTGTATGCCAATTACACAAGTTATCTGATGCAATAACCCCAGTTTCAAGTTTGATAATTAAAATGGTGAGAATGGTGAGAGGGTGTTTGTGAAGGACTAATCTTTTTAAATCGTGTCGTTGAGCGAATTAAAATAATTCAGTTTGTCTTGTAGACCAAATCTAGTTGAGATGGGACAAGACATGTCATATATCGACCTGTTTGGAAAGGATACATAAGTGTCTAGACTCATTATTCTGCTAGTTCCTTTCTTGAATTTTATCGTTATTAACTGAAAATTTAAAAACAAAAAGAAAGTAAACTGGGCCTGGCATAAGATTGTATGCTAACTGACTGTTACAAAAACGTGATATGGGGGCCAAGATTTTAAAAGAGTGCAAATCCCCCATCCATACCCAATAGTCATTTTGGATAGTCACACTTTAGTCAAGGATGGCAATTTGACCTGTAATTCGTTCCGAGCCCACGTCATTTTGGACTGGCTTGTCCTGATTAATCGAATAACAGGGATTGGTCCGGAACGGAGTAGATCCGTCTTTTAATTAAAAAAAAAAATGGAATTTTTTTCAGAAATAACTATAACAAATAAAATATTTTTTTAAATATTGTCATATTTTTTAATTCTAAATAAAACAAGAGATCATAGATTAAAACTAAGACATTAAAACAAGATTATATGATTAAAACAAGATCGTAATTAAAACAAGATCAAATTATATTAATGCGCATTACTTAAACAAAACATTATCATGGATTAAAACAAGATTACAGACAAAATCTAAGACATTCAAACAAGATTACGATTCAAACTTTGCCATAATTAAATAGTGTCAAAGATAAAAGACGATGATCATAAATAAAACTCATTCCACATAAATTCAAATAATATCATGGATTAAAACAAGATCAAACAATATCTCGTGATCATCGTTTTTTATAATACAATATCAAACAACACACATGACTAACAATGTTTTCTGTGATATTGTTTTTCTATAATACAGTATCAAACATCATGCTCTCTTTTAACAATGAGATCGTCTTGCTACTTTTCAAAGATGTAGTCATAACTTTGGGGATATCATGTCGTCTTTTAATTCTCTCTTTGCAACAGATATCATTTACTAACAAATATCCAGAATGTTTATGTAACTGAAGAATTTTCTTACCTTGTTGTGCTTTCTATTCACTAGTAAATATCCAGAATGTCAATTGTTCCCCAATATATATATCCAGGACAGTAATGCATCTGAATCAAGCACCACATTGTTGTTCTCATAGCAGACGCAAAATGAAGTTTCTGAAAATTAGTTGCCTCGGATTTTAACTTTTCTTCCAGCATCTTGATTGCAGCATTTAAATCCAATAATTTCCAAGAACAATTAAGAAACATCTCAGCCCAATAATTATCCACTCTATCGGATATAAACGACTGCAATATTAGGTATAAACGACTGCAGATGGCCCATATTTTACTTTAGGGAATTAAAAAGTGACACTGCTACTAGTAGAAGCACTTTCACGGGAGGTTGCCTGAGGTGTAGGAGGTTGTCGTCTGAGGTGGAGGAGGTTTGTGGAATTGGAAGATTGTGCCAATGGAAAATATGGTTAAAAATGGTGATTTTGGAATTAATTTAAAATAGTGATCTAAAGTATGACTTAATCACAATTTAAAAAAAAAAAATTGACCTAATTTGAAACAAGTCATGTGGAGATGACTCATTAGCAATTTTTCCATTAAAAAAAAGTAAGAAATGGGCTAAAGCCCACACACCACAATTTTTTTTTAAAAAAAATATCTTGTGCTTGTCGGGCTACTCGAACTCGACAAGCAAAAAGGAAAAAAAAATTATTTTCTTGTGCATGTCAAGCAGCTTGACAAGCACCCAAAAAAATAAATCAAAAGAGTGTTTGTCGAGTTACTCGACAAAGTTTTAAAATTTTTTATTTTTTTTTTTTTTTTTGTAACTCGACAAAATCTTTGTCGAATTACTCAACAGAGAGTTTGTCGAGTTACTCGACAAATACTTAAACTTTTTTTTCTTTGTAACTCGACAAAGATTTAATTTTTTTTTTTCTTCTTATTGTTTAGTTTATTTTTTAAAACTTTTTCACTGTTTAATTATTGGACTCCTATTTGTTTACTCGACACAAAATAAAAAAAATAGTATAGGGACAGTGTCGAGCTTGAAAGAAAAAAAAGAAAAAAAAAAGAATTGTGTACAATTTATTTATAAGATCAAGTAAAAAAAATTGGTAAAAAAATTGAATGAAAATATAGACGAATATATGAATAGTAAAAGAAAAAAATAATGAAAAATATATATAATTTTTAAAATTGACATTGCTTGGCTTTCTAATCTTAAAAAAAAAAAAAACATATTGTCAAAATGGGCCTTTTGCTTGGCTTTAGTTTGTCAAGTTAGCTTTGGTTTGTCGAGTAACTCGACAAACTAAAGCCAATGAACTAATCTAGATAAAAAAAAAAAAAAAAAAAGTAAAAAATTGCGACTACTTGACTTTTCAATCTTAAAATAAAAAAGAGTTGTCAAAATTAGCCCATTTTGCTTGGCTTGTCGCAAAGCCAAATCTTAAAAAATAAAAATAAAAAATAAAAAATTATTGTTGCTTGGCTTTTATATATATATATATATTGTTACTCGACAAAATCAAAGCTAAATCTAAAAAAAATTAATAAAATAAAAAATGACGGCTGCTTGGTTTTCTAAGCTTAAAAAAAGATATTCTCAAAATGGGCTTTTTAGGAACCAAAGTCAAATGTAAAAAATAAAATATAAAAGTAAAATATTGATGCTGCTTGACTTTCTAAAAAAAAATATTGTTGGCTTTGGTTTTGTCGAAAAAACCAAAGCTAAATTTAATATATATATATATATATATATATATATATATATAAACAAGTCAAAAATGACGATTGCTTGGCTTTCTAAACTTTAAAAAAAAAATTTCAAAATTGCGGTTGTCAAAATGGTACGTTTTGAACGAAAAATCAACAATAAAAATATATATATATATATATATATATATATATATATATATATAGAATGCGTTGCCTATTTCAATCAACTCTTTAAATCCATTATTTGCAAAATTGAAATTACACTAATTACTTGTATTTTTACAAATAATTTTAATATTATAAATATTGTCATTTATTGTTAAAAATACTTGTATTATTTTATATTTTTAATATATTAAATTAAAATAGATTGAAAAACATGAAAAACAATTTTACTATATTCTTACATTGTCGCACACAAAATTCAAAATAAATCCCTAAATTGCAGCTATTTTCTATTTTAAATAGAATCTCCAAACTGTATGTGTTTGTTTTTTCAGAGTGCTATATATGTCATATGTAATGGCTAGCGTTACAAATAGTATTCAAGTGATAGTTGTGGGATTACCAAATGTGTGATAGTATTTATGTAAAATTGTCCAAGTTAATATTTCATGGTGTGTCACAAAAGTGATTTATGTAACAATTCTGTAACATGGAGTGTCACAATTGTTTATTACAATTGATAGTATCATATGTATCACAAATTTAACAAATATGTTCATGTGTGATTTCTAATTCTTGTTATTTTAGACCAACTAATTGTGTAGGCTCATTGACATTTTGTCACAAATGTTATGTAACAAGAAGTGTTACAATTTTTATTATCATGAGTTTTACTATATGTATAAGAAATTATTACAAATGTGTTCTTGTTGTGATTCAAATCAAAGAGTTTTTTTTTTTTTATTCTTTCAATAAAATTCAATAACATCCGTGTGAATTTATTTTTGTGAAAAGATGGATTTTTTTTTTTCAAACAAATATATCAAATTTATATTTGTATGATTGAAAGAGTTATCTCATAATTAAAGATCATGCAATCTTGAATTACAATAACTGTTGTTTAAATAGCTTTTAGTTATTGTAAATATAATTAAAAAATAAAAGTACTAATTATATGATACACATATATTTTCCTGTGATTGTTTTTAAATAATAGCTTATTTGTATAAAAATCCCCTATCAAAATTGGAAATAAAAAGAAATGTGAAGGCAATAAGTGAGCCCGGGTTAGATTTAGCCCTTGTTTGATAAAACATAAAACGTTGTTAAAAAACTGATATCAAAATCGACAATTAATTTTAAATACACATTTCATATAATCCATAATTTTTATTAATTTTTCACTACAAATTTCATCGATTTCTATTAAATTTTTTGTCAAAATGATCATTAATTTGGCATAATTGTGTCTTAAAAAGTACAAATCATGAAGGACCACTATATAGATTGGACAAGACGAGTTTTTATGCTTGATTTAATGTAGTAGGGCTACCCAACAGAAAATTAAAAGTCATTGCTATGAAAAGCCAACGATCAGATTTTTAATGTTTGGTCCTCATGTCCAAGTATTAAAGAATTGACACCAAGAAACAAATAATAGACTATTTTTCATTTAATTGATGGATCAACATCTCTATGTTAAGCTTTTCTTGACAATTTTTATCATAAATTAAAGCTTAATTTTTCATTATTGCAAAACCTTGAAAAGCATATGCTAATTTAATGTGTCATGTCAATTAGTTTGGTTAGTTGTCAATAGTGGATTGTTAAAAATAATCTAGTAATGTTTGCTTAGAATTGCACGATTACTTGATATTTATAAGTAAGAAGTAGTTGTAGTCGTTCAGGACATAGTAGTGACTTGTCTAATCACCTGCAACGTACTTAATTTGTTTATAATTGAACTGAAGCTCGTTATTCAAATTTGGTCTTATTCTTTAATGTTGACTCATGTTTTGCCAACAAAATAGTCAAACAATGTCTAATGGTATAATGTAAAGCACTAGTCTAACACCAAATTTATAATGAATTAATTCACCCAAATTTATTTACCATGTCCAAATACAAATATGATGCTATCCCATTAATTGCTTTAAGGTGCACTTGGTAATATGATGCTATCCCATTAATTTCTTTAAGGTGCACTTGGTACACTATAGTGTATTATAGTGCATATAATTGATATTACAAGCTCCTATCTACAACTTTTATTTTGCTTAACATTATTGTTGTATGCCAATTACACAAGTTATCTGATGCAGTAACCCCAGTTTCAAGTTTGATAATTAAAATGGTGAGAATGGTGAGAGGGTGTTTGTGAAGGACTAATTTTTTTAAATCGTGTCTTTGAACGAATTAAAATAATTCACTTTGTCTTGTAGCCCAAATCTAGTTGAGATGGGATGAGACATGTCATATATCGACCTGTTTGGAAAGGATACATAAGTGTCTAGACTCATTATTCTGCTAGTTCCTTTCTTGAATTTTATCGTTTTTAACTGAAAATTTAAATACAAAAAGAAAGTAAACTGGGCCTGGCACAAGATTGTATGCTAACTGACTGTTACAAAAACGTGATATGGGGGCCAAGATTTTAAAAGAGTGCAAATCCCCCATCCATAACCCAATAGTCATTTTGGATAGTCACAAGTTAGTCAAGGATGGCAATTTGACCTGTAATTCGTTCCGAGCCCACCTCATTTTGGACTGCCTTGTCCTGATTAATCGGATAACAGGGATTGGTCCGGAATGGAGTAGACCCGTCCTTTAATTAAATAAAAATGGGGGTTTTTCCAAAAATAACTATAACAAATAAAATATTTTTAAATTACTGTCATATTTTTTTTTATTCTAAAAATACTTTTTTTTTTTTTTTTAATTTTTGTAACACTTGTTACATTTGTTATTTTAGTTATAATAAATGTGTTACAAATGTAACAACAAATGTTACAAAAATAAAAAATAGTATTTTTAGAATAAAAAAAGTTAAATAGTATTTTTTTAAATTATTTTATATTTTGTAGTATATGGTGAAATTATCAAAAAAAAAAAAAAAAAAAAAAACATAAAATCAATTCAATTTGTTGAGAATGAGAATCGAACCCGGGTGTAAAGTGCAAAATTACAAAGCTTAACCATAAACTAGAGCTGGCAAATAAGCCGGCCCAACCCTCTAGAACAAGGTCATACTTGAATCAGGCAAGGCTAGTCCAAATTTTATTTTTGTGCGAATCGAAATATCTGGCCCAAATTTATCTGGATTAGACCAATCCGGTCTTAATTTTATTTTTTCTTTTTCTTTTAAATAAATTTTTTTTTATATAATATAATACATTACATCAAATACAATTTTTGATAAACTTAGACAATATATATTTCGATATTTTTAAAGAGATTAATTTATAAAATTGGGACTCTCATGTATTAGTTAATGTATAAACATCAATTTTCTTTCAAAATAATAATTTTTTTTGTTAATTGTAAACTATTTGTTGATACATTTTTTTTAAAAATATAAATAGTAAAAGCATGCAAAACATGCTAGTCTTATTGCTTTGAGATATAAGCATGTTTGACTTAAATTAAAAAATTTACTTATAAATAAATTTAAAATAAATAATTTACTGTCACACTAAACATAATTTGGATTGAAACTTGAATTGAACAAAATTTTAACTAAATCTAAACAATTTTGTGTTGGAGCTTGTGATTCTTGAAGCGATGTTTCAAAAAAAGACAATTTAAATTGGAGACTTGGGTTTAGGCTTATTTAAAATTGATATTATTTAGAATATGTATTTGAGTTGTTCACAAAATGGTGATTAGTGTTAAGGAATAAAAAAAAATAATAATAATTGCAGGCTAGTTAGAATTCGGGCCATATAAGCCCTGGGCTTTTGTTTGGGCCAAGGCGATCAATCCAAAATTCGGGTTATATGAGCCGGACCAGTTTTGCCACCTCTGCATAAAACAAATCTTGCACTTTTGTTGTGTTTGCTATTTGATTTAATGTACAATAAAAAATTAAAAATAAAAAGGTAAATTCAAGGCCGGTCACTATTGCACTTATGGGCTCTAAAGTCATATGGTCAAAACTCAATTCAATTAAAGTCACATTTTAGAGCTAAAAAACCAACATACCCTTGTAATTACAAAAAAAAACGATAATTTAATGATACTGTTTTATTGTGATATAATTTTATCTATAATACTATTTTATTTAGATAATGTACATTGATATATTTATACCATACTTTTATCTTTGATACTGTTTTATTATGATAATATTTTAACCTATCATATTGTTATTGTATACAAATAGTATCAATCATCATGTACTACTAATGAAACATTTTAAAAACGGTATCATTACTTCAACCATTAAAACATCTTGTACTTAATTTTATATATGATATTATTTTATCTATGATACTGTTTTATTTATATAATGTATATTGATATATTTATACCATACTTTTATCTTTAATATTGTTTTAATGGTTGAAGTAATGATAATATTTTATTATGATACTGTTTTATCTAGATGATGTATATTGGTATATTTATACCATGCGTTTATCTTTGATAATGTTTCAACCTATGATACTGTTATTGAATGCAAACACAATCAATGATCTTGTACTACTAATTGAGTATTTAAAGAACAGTATCATTACTTCAACTATTAAAAAATTTTGTACTTAGTTTTATATATAATAATATTTTATCTATGATACTTTTTAATCTTATACTATATTTTTATCTTTGATACTGTTTTATTATGATAATGTTTCAACATATGATATTGTTTCAATCTATAATATTGTTATTGAATGCATACGTTATTAATAGCTTGTACTATTAATGGAGCATTTTAAAAACAATATCATTACTTCAAACAGTAAAACATATCTACTTAGTTATATCTATGATACTGTTTTATCTAGATAAAGTGATATGATATACTTATATTATACTTTTATATTTGATCGATTTCCAAACTTATTATACATCATAATACACATATGAAGTCATATATACTAGTTTGAAATCACAAAAATACGTTTTAAATAGTCATATAGGTTGTTCAATGTCGAAAATCTTTTGTCAACATTTGACAAAATTCACGAGTATAACCCACATTTAGATATTGTAAACGTATTTTTTATTTGATTTCATTGTATATTTATCATCAAAAATGCTTTAATGAAACTATATATACCAATTATGAGTCATAAAAATACTTTTTGAACGATCATATTGGCCACGATAATGTTTCAACTTATGATACTGTTATTTAATCTATGATAATGTTATTTTATTGGGTTGTAGTTTGTGATACTGTTTTATTAAGATACTTTCATGTATAATAATGATATATTAAGATACATTTATCTATGATACTGTTTTAGTATGTATGATATTGTTTAGACAAAAAAAATTAATGATTGTCATTTTAAGCTAAATAGACGACTTTAAATGGATAAAATCCATCGTTACAGTGGAAAAGCCACTAGTCTTAACCGGTTTGTCAAGACGATTCCGAAAACATATTATAATAAAAATTAGGGTTATTACACTAATGGTCCCCATTCTTTCAGGTTTGTAACGATTTCATCCCTATTCTTTTTTTTTAGTAGATATCATCCCCATTCTTCCATTTATTCTCACATAGGGTCCCCAAATCACTATTTTTCACTATTCTGAAAATTCTATGACAATTTTACCCTTTGACTTAAATGAATTAAAATAATAAGAAAAAAATACAATGAAATTGGGCCCTTAACTTTTACAAAAGTACAAATAAATTCTAAACAATTTTATTTTATTCAAATTAGTATTCTTCCCCACCCCACCCCACCCCACCCCACCCCACCCCATCTTTTCATCCCAGACGTTTGCTAATTTCAGTCTCACCCCACACATACATATACCACCACATCTCTATTTCACATCTCTCTATGTGAAATAGAGATATGGCTCAACTAGGTTTCTCACCTCCTTCTTGCCAAAACTTACATACACCTTCGCCGGAGAGATAGAGACGCCGACCAGATTTGAAGACTGGCCATTTCCATAAGTTTCTCTCTAGTTTCATGGAGAAGCTCCACTTGCTCCAACAGTATCAGCTGCAGTGATAGCAAGGGGATACCCGTCATGATCCAAACGTCTTTCTACATTGACTGTTAGCCTACCATTAGCTCTAATGGAGAAGCTCCACTAGAGTTTATGCTGCAAAATTGGTGTTGGCATTGGAATATCTTCATGAGTTATGCATTGTTTACATAGATTTGAAGCCAGAAAATGTGATGATTCAAGAAAATGGCCATTTAATAGATTTCGATTTATCAAACAAAACTCTCCAAAATCTCCGTAAATTCGTTCTTCCATGAAATCTATGCCCAAAATTGAGCCTGGGAAGAAAAAAAATTTGCCCATTTCTTCAAGTGTTGTGACTCGGGATTTCGCCAGAGGACTCGGTTAATCCAAGAGAACTCGACGGTGACTCAAATGACTCACGAGTCGACTTGGTGCGTAAATCCAACCCGACTTTGTCGGGCGGAGGAGTACGTGGCACCGGAGATCATATTAGGCATCGGCCATGATTTTTCTCGTCGATTGTTGGTGCTTAGGTGTCATGTTGTATGAATTTTATACCAAGAAGACACCGTTTTGTATGAAATGTCATCGGCCATGTGGTGCTTGCTTAGCTTGGTGCGACTTTTTGTTGGGAAGAATACCAATTTGTATAAAATAAAATAATTTAGGATTTATTTGTACTTTTGTAAAAGTTAAGGGCCCAATTTTATTGTATTTTTTTCTTATTATTTTAATTTATTTTAGTCAAAGGGTAAAATTTTCATAGAATTTTCGTAATAGTGAAAATAGTGATTTGGGGACCCTATGTGAGAATAAATGGAAAATGAGGATGATATCTACTAAAAAAATAGGGATGAAATCGTTACAAACCCGAAAGAATGGGGACCATTGGTGTAATTAACCCTAAAAATTATGAGTGATGATTCTATGCCATTTCTGTCATGATATTATTTTACGTGGTCTTGTTTTTTCATAATACAAGATCAAACAATACACACGACTAACAATACAAAAAAATAATCTAATGGTCAACTTAATACAGTATGAAGCTGCTATTATATAATACAAGATCAAGTCGTCAGTTTTCGTAATATCAAGATCGTCGGTATTTACTGAACAAATCATGGCCACAACTAATATAATAATACTATTTTATATGATACTATTTTCTATAATACAGTATCATCCCTACAGAAATTCAAGCTGCTATTTACAGCAACAAATAATGATAACTCTATAAAAATTCATCAAACAAATCATCCCTACAAAGAACAAATCATGACCACTCTATTCCAATTATTATTACTTTACAATCCTCTTTTTGCTCTATACGTCGACCCACTATTTTCTTCTTTGTCTCATTCTACAGATGAAGACGAATTGCTTGGTAGGTTTTCTTTTACCTCATATTGTTAAATTGTGCCACCATCTTCTTCAAAGTATTCTATATTTTTTTTTAAAAAGAGCTTGAATGAAGACATATTTCATTCAATCTCCTCTTCAATCAATTGATCATCGCCGACCTACGGTTCTTGCTCCGGCCCAATTCTTCTTGCTGCTGTTTGCATAAAATTCCCCACTATATACCCGCTCCACTTCTTCTTCCACATTTTGAGGCACTTCGATTTTGCTTCGTAAGGATCTCTTGTTCAATTAATATGCCAACATTTTTATTAAGAAATTTCATCATCCACTTCATCTCGCAAATTCACATTCTTGTACATATAATTGTTCTTCAATATCCTCAATCTCTTTATCAATATTTTCTCCACCTACGCCCACAATCGTGTTTTCATTCAAAATTTCTCCCTCTTTGCGTGATGAATGTTGGAGATATTCACTTTGTTAATTAATCTGAATATGGTTTTCGTAGAGTATCCAGTTGAATTTTCTATACTCGCATTGTAATCATGACATCGTTCCTACTTTTTGTCGTTAGTCTTTTCAAAATCTATTCTCGAAAGGAGCTGGTCGTGGTGATGGCGGCGACGACGACGCGGTAGCGGTGGTGGTGGTAGCGGTGCAAGGCGGTGCGTGTGGCAAATGTGAATCACATGAATAATTTTGGGATTAATATGAAAAATTGATGAAGAGTGACTTATTGACAATTTTAAAAATTGTTTTGATCTAATTTGAAACAAGTCACTTACGGATGACTTGTAAGCAATTTTTCTATTAATAATAATAATAATAATAATTGGGACAGTAGACAGGTCATTGTGACGCCCGCCCCAAAAATTGGCGAGTTTAAAAATGAGGCGGGGTTGACGATTGATCTGCTCCAGACTCCACTCAATTGCCATCACCCTTTATTGTTTGGTTTATTCAGGATAAAATTAAAACTTGAAATCAAATAATCTCATATTAGAATTAAAATAAAAAAATAATTACAAATATTTCAAATACTATTTAGAGAATTGCACAATCATATAATTATCTTCAATTTTAACCGGTTGTCATTATAGTCGTTTGTATATTTTTTCTTGTATTTGAAATATTCTCTTTTATACTATTGACATGTGATTAGCATGGGATTATTCTAGACTCTTCTGTTGTAAGAGGATAACATGATTCAATACATGATTTTTGGGTTTGTTGTCATTCCTAATGAAGACAGGATGGGGATGTGATAAAGAAGGATACGTCTAAGCTTCATTTTGATTATGTCATTTTATTATGTTTTCATGTCTTTTTATTTATCATTTACTAATGGTCCTATTTAATAATTCTTAAAAGTCTAGTGCTTAAAGTTGCAATTTCAATTAAATAGCAAATTAGGTTTGGTGGCTTGGTGCTTATAAGCAGAGCAGCCGCTGAACTCCTTTTTCTTAGTTTTGATTTGATTAAATATTAATAAATTGTGAGTTGTTCTCCGATTTTTCAATATTTGTGTGCGAATCAACAAGTCTTTGATACTTATGTTTCTAATTTACTTGAGAATCAACAGAAACTAGAAGATGATTGTGTCGCGGCATTCATTTGAAATCAACAAGTCTTCGATTACATATTCGTTCATAGTTCACCCGAAGCCTACATCAAATTCTAGCTGCAAATTTTCGTGTAGAACATTCTCATTTTCCGTTTAATACAAATGAAATTTGAAATCACATACGTTACATACTAGATAAAAAGGTATATAATTGTCGTTTCTTATTTTTTAATAAATGTTGGGAAATTGACGAAAATAGTCATTAACGTATAACATTAGTGCGCAAATTGTCCATAACCTTTCATTTTTTGTAGAATGGTCCATAATCTATCTATTTAGGTGCGCAAATAGTCATTTTTTGCGATTTCCGTTAAAAATCCGTTAAAACCTTTCTATTCGCAAAGGTATCTCTCGTTTTTTTTGTCTTTATTAGTAGGGTAAAATTGTCAAGTTAATTTTTTTTTTTTTTTTTTCAATTGGCGCAAATAGTTCCTAACCTTTACCTTAGTGTGAAAATGGTCCCTAACCTATATGTTTTGGTGCACAAATAGTCCTTATTTGATGAAAAAGACAAAAACATCTTTAGTTTTAATTAAAGAAATTTATAATTGAATTCCTGACATTTGCAAAAAGTGAAAATGAGTTTGATACTTTAATTTTTTTTATTAAAAATTAAAAGAAACTAACAAATTGATAATATACTAAATTATTTTGTATATTTTATGAACTATTATTAAATAAATAAAATTTAAGCTCATAATTACTAACAAATATGTTAATTAAAATTATTTTATTATTATTAAGTAATCATATTATTTAAAATTATGCATATAAAATAAAATTTAAAATTGAATCGAGCTCGTGGGCAGCTCGGCCCGTGAGGCCCATGGCAAGCCAAACACTCATGTGGGAGACGAGCCGCGCTTGGCTCACCCCTTGGACTGAGCTTGGTTCCGATGGCAAAAGGTCGAGTCGGCCCAAACAAAATTGTGTTATCTCTTTTAAAATGGATCAAAATACTTTTAGAGGAATGTGTTTAAACTAGCAATAAATAAAAGTTGAGGTTGATTATTTAATGATAGTTTTCGACTTACTTTACTATGTGAGCCAGGAAGGGAAAAAAAGAAAGAAAAAAGAAAGAGGACTTCAAACGTCACTTGTAAGCTTTGGACACATGAAAGTCGAAAGAAAGACTTCAAATGTCGGCTAGAAACTTTGGACAAATGAAATTCAAGTTTTGTAGAAGTTGGTACAGGACTGAGGACTCTATCTAAACCAAAATGAAAGAATATACTTTTAAACCAAGAATATATTAACAGTGCCCAAAAATGAAATTAATTTTGGGAAACGTAACACAATAAAATTTGGGCACTGTTAATATGGATGACACGTGGAATATTAGGATTAGATATGGTTTGACAAGTCAGCAAATATTTTAACCGAACAGCCAATCAGCTTCCTTCTTCCCCAATCAATAATTATAGAGGACTGCTTAAATAAATAAATAAATAAATTTCAGGATAATATTGATAATTTTAACCTTTACCTTTCCTCTCGATCATCGTCAATTCCATCTCTCTCTCTCTATACTGGTTGCGTTGATATTTACAAGCAGCAGGATTCGAATATATTTATGGCTTCTTCCTCCGCAAGTCGCTGGTTTAGGCCTGAGGTTTGTAACTCTCTCTTTCTCTCTAGATTTTTGGTTTCGAAGGGTTGGAATTGAAATTGACCTCATCGGAAGTTTTTCTGATGCTATTTGTGTATCTATCGTTTATGTATAGGTGTATCCACTGTTTGCGGCCGTCGGAACTGCCATCGGAATCTGCGGATTCCAGCTTATCCGCAATATCTGCATTAATCCCGAAGTCAGGTTAATTTCTGTCTCTTTCTCTCTCTCGCAAAATATTTATCTTCATGAAATGGTTTATGAACTGGATTTTTCTTTCATTTTCAGAAGTCAAGACACAGGCGGAATAAAAATTTATGAATATTTTATTAACTGAAAATATATTTATGTAAAAGAATTATGCACATAGACTGTATTGATTCATCATCAAAGGTCTAACAAGCACTGAATTTCATTAATATGTGCTAGGATTTTATTCGACCAGCACTACGTAAATAATCAAGTATAATCTAATGGCCGCATTGTTATAATGGACACTTATCCAGCACTCATTGGATGAGTGTAAAAAAGACTCATCCAATGAGTGCACGATAAGTGTCTCAATCGGCATTATAACAATGTCCACCGTAGACATTAGATCAAGGCCTGTAAATAATAAGCAAAATAATAACTATACGAATTGTAAATAGAAACCAACAATTAAAAAATTTCAATACATTTGTCCATGACACCATCATTACAAATATTCTCAATGTATACTATCATACAACCATTAATCCATTCATTTCCAATTTGAGTGTCCAATTGATATTTGATGATATTCATAGTTAAAAATACAGTTTCGCAGTGTAACTGGTAAAAGAAGAACCGACTTGATGAGCAAATAAACTAATACATCTTGTCTTCTTTTTTTTGTTTTCTTTTTAACTCAACTAGCTTTTGTACAAGACCGTTGATTCTTTCAAATTTGAAAATTCCATTTTGAAACGCACATTCATAATATAATTATCAAGTTGATCACCATGTAGTACAAGTTGAATATCAAAGAAGTCATTTGAACGAAACTTAACAAGTTGAACCAACTTGAACTTATCAAAAACTGAAAATGAATCAATTAGATCTAAACATATCAAACAAATAAGAAAGTAGCTTTCAATTTTTTTTATATATATTAAGTCCGCATTGATTATGTGGCTGCGTGAATTAAACTCGAGAATTTTGTTAGCGAACTCTTAAATCTAAAAACTTAACCTATTAAAAAGATGACAATACAATGCATCGTACAAGTTCTCATTGTGAGCAAATGTAACTCAACCATACTTGGTATGTATTTTCATTTCCTCATGCAACAAGGTTGGTTGCCTTATTTTGTTTATGAATTTGATGTCAACACTTGGTGACATCAAGAGACACATTATCTTGTTCATATTAGCTATTTATATAATTGATTACATTCTGTTCGAGCTTGAAATTGAATATATAATTTTTAAGAATGTCAACTAAGTAATTCCCGGACTATTCAATTATTTTGTAACTACTCATTCTTGAATTCATATTTTACGTTGGTAGTGCATATGACGAACGAAAATAAAAGTGATGATTATCATTTTAAACAGGGTAAGCAAAGAAGGTAGGGCTGCTGGAGTATTGGAGAATTACACGGAAGGACAAAAAAAATACGCGGAGCATGGTCTTAGAAAACTTGTTCGGAACAGGCGACCAGAAATTATGCTGTCCATCAACAGCTTCTTCTCCGACCCACAGAAGAATTAGCTGCTGCCTTGAATTGACATGAAAAAGAAGTAGGGATCCAATTGCTTTGGTCTCTAGCTATTATTGTGATCATGTTGTATTCGCGACGTGTTGGTGCCGTCCTATGTAATGTGTGATATGGTGTGTTTGTGTGTATTAATAAAGAAATCAAATTGTGGAACATGCTTCCTCAATTGATGTCCAAAACTACAAACTTTCAAACACTATTCTATGTTGCTGAAGTTAACTGAACAAGGAATGTAGAGGATGCATTTAATATGAAATCAAATCCGAACAACTATGCAATAGAAATACCAGCTAAGTTCTAAATGACAGAATCAACTACTCTTTATAAGTACATCAATGTCCTGCACTTTCAAGATTCGAAATCGACTGTCTATCACGCACTTCAAAATTTCTCAAACAGCTTGCATGGCCTTTGAATTTTTAGGGCGGGAAATGCTCAACGTCTAACTTTTCGTTTCTTATTCCTCGAAGAAGACTCTCTGCAGTTTCCTTTTCCTGTATTATACACGAGAAAAGGTAAGAAATTGAGAAACTTGTTCTAATCATTGAACTCATGATATGCAAATATGAATCAACTTATATCTCGTGCAGTACTTGAAAGAATGTAAGATGACTTACTGGACCAGTATAGTCGAGAAGGCGAGTACAATACACCTCCGCTTCCTCAAATCTTTTCTTAGATTTGCAATGTTGGGCTAGAAACATCAAAGCCTCAACCATATTTGGTCCTTCCCTCTCTTCAGCTTCCATTCTGTCCAAATCCTTCTTGTAATAAAATGCTGCCTCTTCAGTATGACCAAGTGCACAATGAAGTTTTGCCAAATGGTGTAGAGCAATTGCTTCCCTATCATTACAATTAGCTGCCCTTTTGTAACACTTGATTGCCTCCTCAAGCATATGAAGCTGTTCGGTTTCATAACACTGAGCCATGGCGATCCACAGTCTAGAATCATTTGGCTGCAAGAATACCGACTTCTTAAAATAGTGAAGTGCATAGAAGGGCATTCCCATCATCTCATAAGCTTGTCCTAACCCATACCAGGCACGATAGTCGCACGGATTTATATCCACAGCCCGCCGATAGGCGTCAACTGCTGCTGAGGTGTTCTTCATCTCGACATACTCATGACCCATGAGGGTCCAAGCTGATAAATAATTTTTATTCAATTTGAGTGCCCGCCGGAAATAAATAACCGACTTTTCATGCTGCCCCTTCAAACTGTAATAGTTTCCAATAATGCAACAAGACTCGGGTCTATATTTATCCGTTAAAAACACTCTGTGGGCAAGATAACTTAAAGCAGAGAAGCATTCCTTTGCATAGAGGACGTTGGAATACATATCCATGTCTTCAATTCTGTAAGGATCGTTTCTTAAAAGCTCTTCAAATATGACTTCGACTAGTTCAAATTCCCTCAGATTATACTGAGCTTTAGCAATTTGGGCCTGGATATAATTGCTAAAGCTGAAAGTTGCTTGTAGATATTCATACTTAGACAAGGATTCATTATGCATCCGGAGTTCCTGGTATGTATTGGCAAGAAAAAAGTCCTTCATCCAGTGGTTATTAAGATTAAGACTATTTAATGTCTCAATCGTAGTGCACAAGGATTGTAGTTCGGACCAAGCACTCCAATTCCAAGGATAACTGTTTACAGACTCGACAAGCACTGTCCTCGCAAGATTCTCACTGCCTTTCTCCTTAAGGACAAGACCATACACATAAAGACAAAAAGAGTCGATTGTTCCATTTTTGCGAAGTGTAGACAACTCCCTCTCGAGAGAAACATTTTCTTTATTCACAGCATCACTCTTGCCTAACGGTCCCTCCAGTTCTATCATTTCTTCTTCTTTTCGCTTTTCTCCAGCCTTCATGAATAAAAAATGAGGAGTTATCAACTTCCGTTTGCAAATCATATATTGCTAGTATTTCAATAATATCAATGATTATTTATTTACACTGCAAATAAGTTATTCCAAAGATATTGCACATCTAACGTGAATGATATAAAAATCCAATGTCCATACTCATCAGTGATTCAGTGCAAGGCAAACTCGAGAAAAAGCTGAAAATGTTCGTCTCCTTAAGTTGATATGTTAGAAGTTCAAATGAGAAACTGGTCCAAATCAAAGCTCAAGAGAAAAATTATTGTGCCCACGGTCTCCATCCCTTATTTTCTTGTACCAAAAAAAAAAAAAACAATAGAAAATAATCAATGAGCATTAGGAGTAAACAACATAGTACTTTTCTCGTCACATGCACGAGGAATATATTATAATAGCATACTTGTCAGTACTTATAAGCTGACCAAACATCATTTTCATCTACATTTTATAACACTCACAACTTTTATCCATTTTTTATCCACACATTCCGTAGAACACACTTCTACAAAAAAAGTTTACCAAACAAGCACTAATATAGGTTTCAAAGAATGCCCTTTTCTAGGACATTAACGATGTGATGGGTGGAGAAAAACTGAGCAGAGGAAGAAATTGTTAAGAAAGAAAATGGGTGACTGGTGATCATGGAAAGAGGTTGCGATAGCTTTTAGAGGTTGGGCAGGGGGATGGGATGACAATAGTTGGAGGGAAGATGGAAAAGACGGTTGTGGTTAGGGTGGTAGGAAAAAGGGTTGAAGCTAGCAACTGGAGGTCGGGAAAGTCTCCGGACAGGAGGCTGGAAGTGGAGAAAGGTGGAAGACCTATGGTTGTGGTGCTTTCAGAAGGGTATGATTTACTGGGAGGAGAAATGAAGTTGCTTCAGGAAGTTTAGAAATGAGGGAGGACAAGATGCCCTTTTACTTGGTCAAACCCAAAGTGCTTATAAGCACTTTTAAAAATGCCGAATACACAATTAATGCTTATAAAAGAAATTTTGGTGTGTTCAAAACAATTTAAAATGGAGTGCTTATAAGCCAGATATATTAAGTGCTCATGAGGCAAATCTCTAGGTACTTATTTTGGGCTATAGGCTCTTTCTGAAATATTTTATGCAGCAGACCAAAACTTTTTAGGCATAAATGTGCTTATAAGAAGGTTTGACTTGCATACCTGCACTCCCAAACAGGCTCTAACTCCACTAGACAGATATTCTCTTCTTGGTATTAACTACTTTCCAGAATTATTTTTTTCAAATTAGACAAAAGTTTACAAGCTATACATATTGATCAATCGGCATCAGCATGACTTTTGTAAACCTCAAAATCTTGAGATGCAAAGCACTTTTTCATGCCCAGCTCTTTATCATTCGCACTATTATTGATCTCTTTAGGCAAGACTTTCCATGACATATGATGAACTTATTTGAGAAAAATAAATTACTCCATTTGCAAACTATATAGGAATGCTTTATCAGAAGAAATGTCTGTTTCTCAAACTACCAGAAAAGATATATTTTCCCTCAAATACTTTTCTGTACTATACCAGTCACATAAATTTTCTCAAAAATAATTATATACTTACCTTCATATTTATTTTCAACACTATAGTGATGCAGTGCAATGAGGACTATTTCCAAAGTTCAGTCCCACTTCATGGCTGGGTATCCTAGTTTAAAACTACCTCATGAAGATGCTAGCTTTCTAGTGTTTGCATGTTTGGCACGTAGGATTGGAGTAGTACAAGAGACAGAATTTAGTGTTCTTTTTCTTCCTTCATAGTGTCGAGTTCAATAATTCACTGTACCCAACATGCCATTAGAGAATACGAACTGCTTCCTTTCATGGCTTACTACTCTCTAATAGATGCACTTTTTATCACAATTTTGTCCAACACGTGTCAAAATTTGTGTTTGAGATTTTAATTCCATCAAGGAAAATGGATTCCGGAAAACTCTTAGATACAGATTCAGCAACAGATCAACAAGTAGTTATGTTCCTCCAATTCCTTGTTGGATTTGGATCACAACACTTAGTAGCAATCCAGATCTGACCTGAATTTGGCTGCAAAGGGGAAATATTTGTTGTAGTCTTTGAGAGTTTCAGTAAAAGAACATCAGTGAATGAATGCAAAACCAGTGAAAGAAATTCCCAAATTTATGAATTTGTTGTTTGAGTGTGATGTATTAATTAGCATACAGGTAACAGAAACTTAAATTATGTATCTTCTTTTTAATTTCATTGACATAAGAACATCTGAACTTAGTCTTCTAGCACCTTATCTATCAAACTTTGTTATTGAAATTGACTGTTTTTACACATTACTTGAGATCTGAGAGTTACAAAAGATTATAAATTATTAAACATCTTTATAGCATCTTAAGTTCCTCGACTCCATCCTAGATAACCCAAAAAGCCTCTCTCAATCCTGAATTAAAAATCTTGACTTGCCTCTAATGCATGATATTGTCCAGGTTTCTACTAAATTTGGAGACAAGTAGCCTACCTTGAAACAGCCTACAGCCCCAACACCCACAAACACACATAGATATATTGACAACGAAGTCTTTGTAACCATATTTTCTGTCCAATATGCCACTGCTGCTGTCTTGGGTGATGTAAATTACTATAAACTTATCTTTCAGTAGCTCAATAATAATTCTATTGTCATTATAGGATTTCAATCTCAGTATTGATGTTCACTTCCCTCAATTATGCATTTGAAAACAAACTTATGTCCCCGTGTATCTACTATATTTTCTATCCAAAATACAAAAGATCTTGCTATGCCAACGTTCAAGGTTTTGAACTTTCCAACTCAAGTGCTGACTGAAAAATTCACTGAGTCACTCGCAATTTCAATAAACCCCACATAGAAAATAGCATTTATCAATTAAATCTAGCCACAAAATTAATAAGTATCTAAAAGACATAAATGAATCAATATAACAGCAATGTAGCCGAGAATTGTGCAGAAAACCAACCAAATAAAGCGCGTAACAGCGTAAGAAGACAGCTTTCTTGCTTGTCTGATCCCGGAGCACGTGGGCCGCCCGGCGGAATTCTCTGCAGTCAAAGTAAGACTTTGCTAGCAAATAAAAATCGTTATCAATGGCATCGTAATCATAATCCTCCGCCCCGCCATCGACGGCGTGGCCACATAGGACACCCCAGCTGAAGGGTGGCGGAGGAGTCGCCGGCGGCGGCGGCTCGGAAACGGCGGCGGATGCTGGAGCTTCCACGCTGGAATCGAGTGTGCGAAGGTGTGTGCTTCGCGGGATCTTGCTCTATTCCCATCAATTGCTCCGCTGCCCTTCAAAAGATTAAAAAAAAACTTGAAATTTAATGGGGAATTCTGATTGAAGAAAAATGGGTTCTTCATAGGGGTTTATGCTTTACCATTTGGACGCAGAGTAGAGACCGCGGTCGCTGAGGAGTCGTACGGCGGAACGGAGTTCGGTTCTGCAGGTTTCTTTAGAAGCCATTATTCTCCGGGATCCTCTTTTACCCTTTTCTTCTCTCTTTATCTTTGCTATTGTCGCTTAACATTACACAGAAATTTGTGCTGCTGTGTGTTTTCTGTGCATATCGTTGCAGAGCAAGTGCAGTGACGAGCTGTTCCGCAGAGTAACAGCGAAAATTGGTTTTGGGGGCGCGGCGATGGGCGGGGTGGGAATATTTAAATAGAGTAAAGCTCTTGTTTTGCACAAATGATCGAAAATTTCAGTATAGTGTACTAGATAAGACTTCGGGACCAAAAGTAACACGATCCGAAAATGTTACAAATAGGGTAATTTGTAATTTTGATCCCCAACCTTTGAAATCTATAACAAATCTATTCTTAACCAATTTTTTTTAGTTCTAGGCATCCCCAATCTTTGAAATAATTGCAAATCAGGTGTCCAAATCACATATTTTTGACGAATTTGCCATCCACTTTATAGGAATGGCAGGGAGTGGGACTAGGCTGTAGCCGGGCCAAAGCGGCCATTACCATCTTCGCCTCGTCGAAATTTTTGGGAGGCGAGATGGGTATGGAAAAATTTCTATTTATCGCTCTATTTAATTAATTAATTATTTTTTATTTTTTCACATATAATTTAAATTTTAAAATATAAAAATAAAATAAAATAAAATAAAAATATCCGTAGTTCATTTAGTAATTGCGGCGGGGCTGTTTGCCATTCCTACCACTTTAAATAAAAAAAAAAAAAAAAAAAGCTAAAGACAACAAAATAAAATAAAAAAATTTGTAAACAAAGTCCCATAACTTTTAAAAAGTATAAAATAACTTTATTTTTCTCCAAAAAATATACCCCATCCCATGAGCCAATGGACCCCCACCCTACAACCCTTAACTCCAGTAGCCTCTCCTCACATTTCAGCCACTGCATTGCTACACAAAGCTGCGCAAATGGGTGCAAACACTAGCCATGGATTTAAAGGCTGAAGAAGAAATACCAATTCCAGTAGCTCTGATACGATACAATAAAGGAAGGGTACTAGGGAAAATAAAATCAAAATCACTGATGATGTCCAATAATAGTACACAGCTATTCATAGAGAATTAATAACAGAACATATAAGCAACCAGTATAATCTAATCAAATCCAATTTGGGTAACAAATATGTTTGAAATAAGTAATCTACTATAATCTTATTACACTTAATCTGAGAGCTTGTTTGGTGTACATTTTAATGGGTTTATAATTTTTCATTTTTTGACTTTTGAAGAAAAATGACCAAAATGATCTTTTGCTTTCCAAAAGAGCCGCAATATTTGACTATAAAATGTGGCCATTTTGGTTATTTTCTTCCAAAAGTCAAATAATGAAAAACTATAAACTCATTAAAATGTACACCAAACAAGCACATAATTTAAAAAGGTTAACATTTTCCAATTCTTACTACTTAACCCAATCAACTCGTACAAATCTTCCTTTAAAACAAACTACAACTTATTTTCTTATTACCACGACATATTCTTCTTGGCTGAATGGGTGAAAAAACTAGACACTGCATTTAGAAAATTGCTTGAATTTGAAGATCGTGGTTGGAATAAATTTGGTTTTCGCAATTCAATTTTCCCATAGACATACCAGTCCTAATGGTGGTAAGTCCAACTAACAAAACTATTTAAGCTATTTGTTGAAAATGGGAGGTGGAAAGAATAATTTCTAATCTTGTTGCATCACTTTAAAAATAACATAGTAATGCAGGTCTCAACTTTCTGTCTTTGTAAATTCGTCGGTGGCAGAGCTTCCCGTTTTTGTAAACTCGCTGCCGGCAACAAAATTTGGGGTAGTGATTTAGTCATGGGGTAGGGTAGATTTTTGGAGAAGATGAAGTTATTTTGTGCTTTTTAAAAGTTGTGGGACTTTATTTATAATTTTCTTTTATTTTTGTTGTTTTTATCTTTTTGTATTTTTGTTTATTTAAAGAGGAGGACAAATCTATCAAAATATGTCAATGGAGACGTGATTTACAGCAAACTACAAAGGTTGGGGATGATTAATGCTAAAAAATTGGTTATAGATATATTTGTTATAGATTTGAAAAGTTGAAAACCAAAAGTACAAATTACCCCCCCAACAAATATTAAAATGACGGTGTCGAAACAAATAAAGTAGCACATTAAAATTTATTAGAAATAAATCTCATAACTTGTTTGTCTAAGTTTAATTTACAATTTAAATTTGTCAAACTAGTTAAATATATTTTATTCACACATTTCATATGATTCACAACTTACTATCTACTTATTAATCATACATTTTATAAAATTCACAACTTATAAGTACTTAAAAATAATTTCAACACTATCAAAATACGCTTAATTTATATTTAATGTTGTTAACAAAATTAGTAAACATTGTACTTTTAATGTTATTAGTTACTATTGTGCCCCCATTCCGCCTCTCGCCTTAGCTTCGCCTCTAATGGAACAGTCCGCACTTGACCCTATTAGGTAATCGAGGCGGGGACATGGATCGTGGTCTCTGTTTCGAATTCTCCGAACCTATCTAACTTTTTTTTTTATGATTTAAAATTTAAATCGTATTTTAAAAAATTAAAAAATAATATTAAAAATTAATTGATAAATTAAATGAGCGGTAAATAAGGATATTTTAATCTCCATTATGCCTTTCAAAAATCTCCGACGTGGCGTGGACGGTAAAGGCCGTCCTGGTCTCACACTGCCATGTCTCGTTGTTATTCCTAATTATGATAAGTTTTTTTATCAATAATATAAATTTTAGGACACAATCTAATGAAAAAATAGATAAAACTATAATAAGAATAAACATTTAAAGTGCAAGTCGTAGGTTTCAAACGTCATAAATTTATTCCAAAGCTTTAAAAGACGTAGAATCAAAGTGTAATCAAGTTTTGTTTTATCAATCAAAATGACTTCAACTTAGACAAAGGCTAAAAAATTTCATCTTTTTATTCCTCAAGTCTACCTTCCTTGTACCATAGGTACCAGGTTTTAAAATCTACCCAAAAGCCTGAAAATAGAAATCCACAAGGTTTGTCTCATTATGTATTCACTTGTCGAAAGAATATATTTAAAACGTTCTATAAGATCACAAAATATATATATATATATATATATATATATATATATATATGAGTGATCTCATATCTTTAATGAACAAATATTATCTTGTCATATTCAATGCAGATTGCTCATTGAATAAATTGTCCACGTAAGTAAATATTTCAAACATGACAAAAAGTTTAAAGTAATCTTGACACAATCTTGCTATTTTTTTTAAACAATTGCTCGATCTTTTCAGAGTTCAAAGGATCGTGCTCCTCACGTGCATCTCTCGTGACCAGTTATATTTCCTAAAATAACATTATAATAATTAAGGTCGTTCAAAAAAGTAATTATATTTAGGTTGTTTAAATAATCTATAAATAAGCAGAAAAGCAAATCATGCCACATGATTTACATTCATCATCAGATTCCCTGCAATTTTGCATCCCATATGAATTTCCATCCCTACCCTTCACTCAAACACCCCCGTAATTATCCACTAAGGTTAAAACAGTAAACTCAAATCCGACAGGCGCGTCTTCCCAGATTCAACAGAAAATTTATCAATTCTTTTATCCCGCCATTGCATGGCTGAATTCAAACTTTCAAAATCCCTCCCAATCAAATTTCCAAAACCCTAACCCCGCGCCAAGTCAACAACAAACCCTTCTCAACGGTCCTCACTCTCTATATCTATCTCTCTCTCTCTCTATATAAATATATATATGTACAGATTTTTCTTGTTCTTGTGATGTTTATTTTATCAAAATCCACAAATACTCGTGAAGAAACAGCAGAATTTTGCGTGTGTGTGTGTGTGTGTGTTTGAGTGGGTGGGTTGTGTGGAGGTGTATAGAGTTGAAGGAAATGGCTTTACCTACTGCAGATGTGTCGACGGAATCTGGATCGAAATACACACCTTATTGCCGGAAACAGAAATCCCTTGGTCTATTGTGCTCCAAGTAATTTTTTTGAAATCCCTTTCTTGTACATGTGTATGCATCTCTGTACATAGATGTATAAATGTGTACTGTTTGATTATGCAGTTTCTTGAGCTTGTACAATCGGGACGGTGTGGAAACAATTGGACTTGACGATGCAGCCTCGCGATTAGGTAGTCATTTGAGAATTCTGCAGCATTTAAAGATATCCCTCTTATTTCCCTCGTGATTTGAATATTATATCTATAGTTTCAATTTTTTGGGTATTTTTTGCAGGGGTGGAAAGGCGGCGGATCTATGATATTGTGAATGTTTTGGAAAGCGTTGGCGTAAGAACTTCTAATTTTTGAATCCCTTCGAATTCAAAGATAGTATTTTCGTTTTTGAAACTTAATAGATTGGATCTGAATTTTGGCTGATAATGCGTAACTTGATTGGGACGATTTCAGATTCTTGCTAGAAAGGCGAAAAACCGGTATACTTGGAAAGGTTTTCGAGCAATTCCCAAGGCTTTGCAGGACCTTAAAGTAATATTTCGTTTTCACCCTTAATTTTCTAATACTTGAATCATGAAATTGAATTTATTGTATTTACTTAGTAGTATTTCAGTAAAGAACAGTGATTTATATTTTTGTTATATTTAATGCTGTCATAGAATGAAGGTCTAAAGGAGAATTGCCATACAGCTGATGGGAATTGCTCTGAGAAAGTAAGTATTGAGGTTTTGCTATTTCATTCTTAAAAATTTCAAATCAGATTTAACATAGGTGATTGTAAATCGGACATCCTCTTCCAACATTTCTTGATATTTTCACTATAAGTAGCCACTAACAATTTCGATTATACGCGCATCCTCTTCCAATGAAGAGTATATACTTGCCCTACAGATTCATAGATTTTTTAGGATCAAGAAAACTGATTTTCTTATATCCAAGAACAGACAAAAAATGGGTTTGGTTTTCAGCTGCATCAATAATTCCTCTTCTCGTGTATCTGATGCTATCATCCAGCATAAGAAAGCGCCTTCTATACAAAAACCAAAAGCAAAACTAGGTCAAAAAGTGCTCTGATTCCAGTTCCATACTTCCCAACGAAAACTCTCATGCGCTTATAACTGACCCTTACAGATTTTGAGACAAACGATCTCCTCTTATATGCCACTTTCATCATGTGTGGATATGGGCTTTCTTTGGCAGCCGGCAGGTCATGAAACATCGTCTATACTTGCAACTCTTGGGACGGCTTTCGTATCAGTTAATTATATTTTATCAGACTTCTGTTATATTATGAGTTTGGGTGAGCTCACGATCGATCTACTTTGAGATAGTTTGCTTCAGCAGATTCAACTTGATTTGTTTATATATTCTATTATTTGGTACCGCTATCTGTGTAGGCTTTTCACTTTTGTAGAACAACAGGGTTGAATTAATGAAACGCTGAATTTATGTAAGATATCTTAGAATCCTATTGTTTATGTAATTTACCTTCTAAACTGTGTGTATTAGGGAATAGCTTGTTTTCTAAGGTGAATTGTATTAGGGAAAGAAAAAAAAGAAGCTAAAATTCTGCTCGCAACCATAGCATTTACAAGATTCCTTATTTTTCAAAGAAACTAAAATTCTGCTTGAAACCATAGCATTTACAAGATTCCTTATTTTTCATGTTGCTTTCTCTCTCAGGTTTCAGATGATGACGAAGATGAAACCTACTCAGATACGTACAATTTAAGTCAGAATGAAAAATCAAACCCCAATTCTCTTCCAAAACTTTCAGTGCCACAAAAATCTGGTATTAAATGCTGAATCTTCTATGGCATGCTTGTCTCTTATAACATTTTATGTGACATTTTTTGCACTTATTTCTTGAATTTTATTTTTAATTCTAGGTGACAACAGAAAGGAGAAGTCTCTAGGGCTTCTTACACAGAATTTTGTTAAGCTCTTCCTTTGCACTGATGTAAGTGTATACTTCAGATTTATCAGTCTTCTTTGATTCATATCAATTTCCCAATTTGTGATCCTCACCACATGGTCTCGTGTTTTCACTACCTATTCAGATGGAATTGATTTCTCTTGATGATGCTGCAAAGCTATTGCTTGGGGATGGAAAACACACTTCAATGACTACTAGAAGTAATTTACCTTTCCTTTTCCTTTCGTTGATCATACTAAATTAATTAAGATACATAATTCGTGAACCCTTTGATTAACAGTATTTGTATGTAATTCTGCAGCAAAAGTCAGAAGACTGTATGACATTGCCAATGTCCTGTCTTCGATGAAATTTATTGAAAAGGTGATCCATCTTGTTAACTATTTGATTGAAGAGGATAATTCTGCTAGATCACATAATTTTTCAATCTAAATGTGCTGTATTAACATCCCGAAGTACTAAGTTAGCTATCTCAAAATTTATGCAGTAATAAAATATAAAAATGGTAAACTAATATGGCATCTTAAAAAGTACTAAATGTGTCTCGGATTATGTCCAGATTCATCACCCGGAAACAAGGAAACCTGCTTTCAGATGGTTGGGGCTACAAGAAAATGGACCTTCTAACGAGTCTATGAAAAGGGTATTTGGGACTGACCTCACTAATTCTACGTTAAAGAGGTGCAAGGTGGATGGGAACACTGAGCTGCAGCTGCAAAAGCAAGTAAAACATCAAAGTTCAGAGAATGAGGTCGACATATCAAGAACAGGTGTAAAGAGTTTCCAGTTTGGTCCTTTTGCACCTGTAAATGTGCCCAAGGTTGAAGCTTCAGACAACGGCAAAGCAAAACAAGTTATTGATTGGGAAACTCTAGCCTCTACTTATCGGCCTCAATATCACAATCAAGGTATCTTTTACTTCTGTATTGAATAAACTGTAAACATTCTGTTACTGCGATTCAAATGACAGCCTTTCTAGATGTTGCACTAGCACTGATCGAACTATAACTTGGACAATAATAATATCTGTCAGGCTTATTTTCCATTTCATGCTGTTATGCTTTCACTTCTTATGGCATACTGCTGTTTTAGTCAGAAAAAATACACTTTACCTCATTCCTTTCATTAATAGATAATGACTTTCCACTACTTACTAAAAAAAAGCTTCATATGATCTATGGATTTGGTCAAGCATTAACCGATCTCATTCTGTTTCTAATTTTTATAATTACCAGTTATTAAGAGTTTTAACTGTTCACATTGCATGGATCTGTAATTTCATTCTCTGAAATTGTTCCGAAAGCTACAAAATCTGGTTTTAATTTCACAAAAATGTAGCACTTATACTGGTTTCAGTGCCCTCTTCTAAGCTAGTCAAGTTCTAGCTGCTATTGAAAATACAGTAATCAGTTTAGGCATCTTGAATAAAGTCATCACGTATTGTTATTGCCTAAACATGCAACTAACCTGAAGACATTAACAAAGCATTTTACAACATAAGTGAGATCTTTCCTTGAATGCCGCAAAGCTTACCGATAACAGAGTTGCATTTGTTTATGATATTACAGCTTTGCGGGATCTCTTCTCACATTATGTTGAAGCGTGGAAATCATGGTACTCTGAAGTTGCCGGGAAGAAGCCAATCCAACTAATGTCCTAACAGTCTTCTTTCTAGTAGTTCCATGGTCAAGTTAGCTATTGGAGCATTGAAGTACACAATCTCGAATGCATATTCTCATTGCATATTTCGAGCAGGATATCCTCATAGGAAACTTAACATCTCTAAGGTTTAGACTTGAATTTTTTTAACAGAAACCTGGATTTCAAAGTTGATGTTCCGTCTACAGAATACATATTGTCATCTTCTTGGTTTTCGTTATTTTAGAATCAATGTATATTAATTCGAGTTTCATAACATTATTTTTCTTGAAAATGAATTTATTTCTTTAGTTTAATCATGTTTGGATGTTTCAGAGAATGCTTGTCACTTCAAAATATTTGCAAAATGAACAGCCCAAATACTGTTCATTTACTCAAGCAAAAAGTACGGAAAAGCAAGTAAATGCAAATTGTAAGCATCAGTCTAAACACTAACCTCTGCTATTAGATGCAGCAATCAGATCACAGTCAGTTCCTGCAGTTTAAATTACACAGAAATTGCATAGAAAATTCAAGAAATTTGAGTAAATCCATGAAATTCTAAAAATATATAGTACTTGAATTGAAAAATGACGAACCATGAGCAGTGGCTAAGAGGGCCAATGAATAACTCATCAAAATTCTGTAGCTGCTTGAGTATAGAGTGGTGTTATATGAATATATTAGATCCTTTGTGTTACATATATGTATGGGTAAGGAAAATGTGCCATTCTTGTGCCCAAACAAACTATTTGTTTTTAAATTGTAAAATAATATTCTTGATAATTTCATATAATTTTTTGTTTGACTAGAAATTTTTTTTATATACACCAAGTTTGAATTTCTTTAATGCTTGTTTATATTGAATATTCTTCATAACATAATGCCAAATAATACTACATTGATACACATCTGAATTTTTAAGTTGATGCTGAATTTGCAAAGATCTCCATCTGGTTCTGCAGACACTTCAATCTTTCTGGTTTCTTATAGCAATCCCTGTTCCCTCACGTTAATCCTACGAGCCCCTTATCCATACTCATTGAATCACAGCATGAAGCCTGTCTGAATCTTTCTATATCCAGCCTCGGACCAGGTTGGTATTCAGGATCTGTGTATAGGTGTCCTGGTTCGATATTCTCTAAACCTACTGACTCAGTGACTTGATAGATATTCATGCCATATGCAGCTTAGAGTTCACCGCTTTGAAGATTGTCTCTATCACAATTAATCATTCAATAATTCCATTCCAATACACAACTCAATCGGCATAAGTGACTTGTTTAGCACATGCATTTCAATAACTGGCCAAAAACACATAATAGGAACTGACAAGAACATAGTTCCACCAAGAACATATGGGATTTTATTGTTAGATCAGAAAAAGAGTACCTTTTACGAGAATAATTTATATGGAAATTAACAATCACTAATCGCACATTATTCTGTTATTAACACAATAAATTGACGAAAGAGTATTTCACAATGAGGATGCTGAAAATACTAGTCATGGCGACAGTCTCTCAATTTTCCATACTGTCATTCCATCAGTCTCCATTGGAGAGTAACGCAACCTATCAATAACATAACACAAAGCACAAATGAGTTGAAAATTTGGTTTTGAAACACTATAAAGACAGTGCAACATTTGATTTTTGAACTCTATTTCATAAAATCACTCTCAGAGAATAGGAAGTATCTAAGATAATGACAGTTTATTCTCAATGGTTGTCCAGTGTGTAATCTTCGAAATTTTCTTATCCTTGATGACAGGCTTTTTAATCAAGTTTTCATTCTCACCTATCTGGCAAATTGAGATTGGTATTATTATTCCTTCCAGTCATCTTTTTTAACATGTATCCACGAGTCACCAATTTTTTGGCACTTTTTTTCAAAAATAGGCAAGTCTCCACTGATAAATTTTAGATACATGTTCACCATAAGTTAAATATCTGTTCCAGTCATGTTTCTATCAAGTAAAAGTTCTCTTCTCAGCAGTATTCATCTTTTTCCTTTTTGGTTTTCTCTAAGCACATCCTCAAGTACAAACAAACACATTGTTTATTATACTACATACAGGTATGTGTTAACTAAACTTGAAGAATGCTCCCAAAAAGGACTGTACTACTTCAAAACCATAAATTGAAGCGACGAAAAGTGACTTCAAACCACTCAGGTAGGACTCGACATTGGACTAGGCTCCATAACGAGCTATGGGACAATCTTATAAAATCTTACCTGTCATGCAAGCGAGAAGGTTGTCCTTGCCAAAACTCAAAAAGCTCAGCTTTTAGTCTGTATCCTCCCCAGAATTTGGGTTTGGGAATAGAGCTTCTGAACAAAACACAAAAGAGATCTTTTCAGAGTTTTAACTGGATATGGCAGTTTTGTTTAGAAAGAAATTTTGAAAAGGGAATGGTCTGCCTACAAGATGATAATGATGTAAATAAGAACCATTTGGTTTTAGATGAAACATGGATACGAAATCACATACAAACATATGATTGTATGCATACTCATATACATGGAAACGTTGACATACTAGAAATTTGTGACTGTGTTACCACTATACAGCAAAAGATAAAATGGATATACAGGGTTAATTTGCGCAATTATCTAAATCAATCTGGAAAATCATGATGCACCAAAGGTTCACAGCCTAACCAAAATGAGACATTTCATTCAGACTGACATGGAAATTAGAGCAGAAACCAATTCCTTGAGCATGAAATAGTATTGGACCAGTAAAGAATGAATGACTAAGTCTAATGTTTAAAAAGGCAGAAATAGGTACTGAGACGCTTTTCAGTTGTAAGGCGAGGCGTAAGCCTCAAGGCGGTTTGAGGCGTAAGCCTCACCACGAACTAAAAAATTAGTCCAAAAACTGTAAATTGATATAAAATAGTCTATTTTAACAAGTAAAGAGCAGAACTTCAATTGAAATTTCTTAAGTATAGATATGTTCCTAATGTCTGACTTAGTGACTTGTCCGTTGCTATACCAAGCAACCTTTGGGGCTTTTATTTTGAATTGTAAGAAGGCCCAAATCTTTTGATATTATATATAATATACTTATATTATTGGATCCAAATTAATTAATTAAAAGCCCAATTGAAAATTAATTAAAATCCCAGCAGAAAATTAATTAAAAGCCCAACTGTTTAAGTTAAAAAAATGGGCCCAATTAACTAAAAGCCCAACTGAAAATTAAGTTAGATGTGAGGCGTACGCCTCACGCTTTTGAGGCGCTATTGTGTGAGGCATACGCCTCACATAGAGAGGCGCAAGGAGCTTAAAAAAGTACTTAAATCCACGCCTCAAGGTGTGGATGATGCGCCTCATGGTGAGGCGCGCCTCACCAGCGCCTTTTCAAACTATGTGACTAACCCATCAGAGTACTTCTCCTCCAGCTCTTCCTGTTGTTGGTGGAGAAACTGCCGTCCAGGAATTACAGTGCTCTGAAGGAAAACAAGAGATTGGTCTTGGTAACTTGTGCAACCTAATCAGAAAAGCAATCAAGATATAAGATAATTTTGGAGAATGAATATAAAGAAAACCTGCTTGCTAACTATTGCTCCAATCTGGCTTCCTCTTGGACGGCTGTGGAAGTACTGCTCTGACTCTTCCTCTGATACTTTTTGCACTGACCCTTCAACTCTTACCTACAGACCAACAATCAATAGTGAAGTTTAAGCTTACTCATTCAGGAAATCACTTTGAGGGACACGTCTTCATGTTACTGCTGAATTTTACTTTATATGGCAGTTAACCTTATCTGCGGGACTTTATTGACACCGAAACACGAGCTCAGGTGCAGCACTGTCTAGGAGGTTTAGCAGATAACAAATGACGTTTTTGACACTCTGAGGGGAAATTGGTTTCTCAGTTCATAAATTACCTTCTAAGTTTTGACTTTTAGAAATGAATTCAATTCACTAAGAGATTATAACCACAATTCCTTTGTCAATCTGTCTAATACTACTATAGGGATAAGCTCTCTTCCCATGAATAAAGAAAATAAACCACAAGATAATTATGGATCTACTGCTTTATGACACTTGTGTAAACTATGAGGAAAATGACGAGCTCACCTGACGATTCAAAGCATCCCAGTAAAAGAGGAGGGCTGCATTAGGATTTTCAGATATTTGATGAGCTTTTTGACTCTCATAATTGGTATACCTGCTCAGAGGATCAGACGTTCAAACTTCCAAAAAAAAAAGGTCAGGGGTATCTATGACCATGAGAGTATAGATCAGAACTTACCAGACAAAACCATCTTTGTCAACTCCTTTTAGCAATACCATTCGAGATGATCTGCAGCAAAACACCATTATGTGCAACATAACTAAAATTGCACACAAAATTTATCACAAACTAATGAAGAATTCTTCTAGGCATGAGATATGAACTAAATCAACTTGATATGCTATCTCACAAGTTGATCTTAAGATGTGCCACAGACACATGAAAACAATACTATAAAAACAGAAAGAGAAGTCCTAGTCCTGGAAAATTCTTACACATCTTGCAAACAATCATATTCTAGTTTGCAAGACTAGCATCACAAAACAAATAAATCAGTCACAATGTAAGACAATTACGGTTTCCCATCCTTTCCAGTTGTGGAAAGGGCCATAGCATTTGGTTCCTTCAGGCCTGCTGCCACAGCATCATCAAACCATTTTTGGAACTGCAGTAAGAAAATGCTTCATTTTAAAGCAATATAAGTGATTTTACAGGTACGTAGAGAAATATCGTACCAAAATTAATGTAAGAATGTACTAAAGAATTTCTTGATACATTTACCAGAGAAAACATATATTATACCTATATCACACACAATATATCAAAAATAATAATATATAAAGAACCAGCTGTTCTCTTTGACATGAAGCAATACCTGATCAAAGGGGTCGGCCTCAGCCTGGTCCTCAGAAAACTCAGGAGATATATAGTTCTCTCTTAGAGCTGATATGTCAATTCGTGGAGGCTTCCCAATTCGGACGCACATAGAAGTGCCAGGATATGCTGGAAGGTTAAGCTTGAATTTGTCTACAATAGGTGGGGGGACAAATCTGCCACCTAGAAAGTGGTGTGGACCAGAAAACTTTTTGGCACATAACTTAGGAGCAGTTAAGGAAATCTACACATAGGTTGCACCTTTTAGAAGTTTCAAACAATGGCAAAGGAAATAAAGAGGCCAACTTTAAGATGCTCTGAAAAATGAAAGATAAAAGTTTTTTGAACAGTGGATACATACCAGCATGTCAGGTTGAATGCCTTCACCGCTAATATCTCCTTCTTCAACATGCCATCCAGATGGAATATCTACAGAGACAATTACAGGTGACTTCGGATGCTTTTGGTCAGGATTTCCTAAAGTGACCAGCCTTTGTATCATATCATCAAAAGGTGGCCTTGGGGTACCTAGACGAGTTTTACAGAAAGGATTTAGACATAAAAGTACAATTAGATGAAGGCTCCCTAACAGAATACTTAGAAAGCTCTCAGTTTCTTAAGATTAGACTTAATTCAACTTCAGTATACCCCATGCAACCTCTGCAAAAATACTGGAATATGTAACTTTCATCACTCACTAGACAAATGTCAACTTCAATGAAATAGAACTTAATAAGATAACCTGAGAAGAAATTATCTATTTTTGAAGATTTTCATCTAATTATCTTAAATTGTTTAAGATACAGTTTTTGGTGAAATATTGATTGCGCAAAAAAAATATATAAAAGGAAAAAAATAGTTATAGGACCTGGGTAGATGGTAATTGTTTATTTAGCCCTTGTTTGGTTTAGCTTAAAAGTTGAGGTCAAAGTCACAATTAATTTTAACTACAAATTTCATAAGACCCACAACTTTTATCAATTTTTAAATCGCACATTTCATCAACTTTAATCAAAATCTGCTAAAACTTTTATAAAAAACATTGTCAAACAGCCCCTTAGTATTATGCTGTACAAGTGGAAGACTAATTCCGCAACTCTAGGAGATAGATCTCTCAGCTACTTTGATAGCATAGGTTCCTCAAACTCATGTCATGGAGCTTACTAATGGCCTTGTAGCTATTTGTAAATATAGCTAGAGGAATTGTGATCAAATTCACTCTAGTGTATTTAATTTTAAGAAGCACGAACATGCCACAGGCATCAACGTGTCGGTGTTGGACACGTATTGGACACTTCGTCGGGTATTTGTTTATAGTTTAGAAAAAATAGATCAATTCTTATGGTCCGGTCAACATTTTAAATATGTCAATTATTTGTTTGTTAGAATTAAAATAAGTCAATTATTTTTTGAGTATTTGTTTTTTATAAAATAAGTATAGAAATTTTTATTTTCTTTACACTATAAATTTTGAAGAAAAAAATTAATCGACGTGTCGACGGCGGTGACCGTAGTTTTTCAAAAATCGCATGTAACGGTGTCGATGTCGGTGTCGGTGTCGGTGTCGGTAGTATTTCAAAAATCGAGTGTAAAAAATTAATCGACATGTTAACAACGTGTCGGTAGTTTTTCAAAATTTGTGTGTCGACGTATTCAATATGTGTCATATCGAACACGCGTATCCATATCGGTGCATCATAGATTTAATCATTTGCTTCAACATTTCTTCAGCATAGTATTGAAAGCTAGCTAGACTTTACGAGGTTTTCAGAAAGTATTGTCCTGTCACACTCTACATGTTGGCATGGGTTCGAGCTTACAACATGAATATACCATGAACTCACAAACCCTGAGGTAATTTTTCCACTCTTTCCGACTAGTCTGAGTCTGATGTTTGTAAATTTCTGGCAAGACATTGAAATTTACTCGGCCTCTTAAATTTGTTTCTCATAACATATCTGGATATTTTTACAATGTAGTGCTTTCACAAATACCATAGATATTAGAATATTATATTTGTCAACATAATAGTAGAAGTAACAATCTTGACACACTCATGCGACAGACCAAAATGCTTCTATAGGGTGGGTTCTCCTTGGCAGTACATTGGTTGTGGTGAAAATTAAGCTTGAGTTGAAAGCCGTAGAAAATAATGAGGAAAAAGAAAGAGAAGAGAATTCTTCTCTAAAAAGGAATATTGTTTTGACGTTTTTAGGAAAATACACAAGGAGAAATATGGTCTTACATTTTCAACGACACAGATTGAACAAAAGGAAAGCCAGGGCTGGCAAAGGGTGTGGTCATGTACACATGTTATGTAGGAACTTATAGAATTAGCCCTTTCAACAATAACTTCTAGGATGGATATATAACAAATGAGCAATTATATGAAGAAGTTTATTACTTCTCACTTCTCCAAGCACTATCACAGCAATAGGCCAAATAAACATGGATATACCATCAAAATAACATAAGAGATTGAAAGAGGAAAGTACCATGGAACGAGAACCCAAACATTGCATCCACTAGAATGTCAAAGCTGCTTGATAAGTCCACTGGTAGATCTTCCACTGACAGGAAAGGAATGGACAGTGACTCTAACTACAAAAACTCATGCATAAGCAATGTTGATGGATTATTCTATTAATTGTAGTAAACTTATGTTTCGCCCTATACCTGTGTCACCAGCCCACTGTAAAGAGGCTTTGGAGTACGCTTTGGATAACAAACAAATGGCTTATAGCCAAAATGATATAAATGACGAGCAGCTACAAGACCATCACCTCCATTATTCCCGGGACCGCACATAGCAAGAACACGATTATATTCACCTGATTTGTAGACCTGCCAAGAAATCAATTTTGGAAGGTCAACAATTTTCATCTTGTATAAGATGTCTACGAGATGCTATTTCTTGTTTTGAAAAATCCCTGATACATAGAGCACCAAGACAAAACTTGACAATCTCATCCTCCTTATTCTACTGTTGGGCGCAGTCACTGAACTTTGTTATATCGAATATGAAGTGTTTCAAATCCAACAATATATCTAAATGAAACCTGATGAAACTATCAAGTTCCTGCCTCGCTCAATATAAAAAAGAAGGAAGAAGTAAGCACGATCACGTTCACACTGAAACATACAAAATTAAATTTATATTGCAGTAGACCTATGTGGCACAATTTTGATACCACTTGTGTAAGACTCTTTCTACCTAAAATATTTACTCAAAAAAGGCGATTAAAAGGACATTGATTATGAAACAAAATTTTAGTGAAAATTTACCTCAGCTATTGAAGTAGCCACACTCAAACCAGCTAATTCCTGAAACAAAATTTTCCACATTTCACCTTTCATGCCACTATAACCTGAAAATCTGAACCTAAACAGTACAGCTAAATGAAGAAAAAAAAAAAAACTGACCATTAACTGATCGACGCTGAACCCAAGTGGACCCATGAGAATTTCATCAACTTCCGCTGCCTCTCGTTGATTTAAGTAGGATACAGATTCTGGGTCTTTCACAATTTTCGGTATTGATGCCATTGCTTTCACTTCACTAAAATACCTCGACCGATGAAAACTTATTCTCGAATTTGAACCCAAAAAACCCTGAATTTTCAATCAATCATCAAATTGCTTGTAGCGTGAAAATATATATATATATATATATATATATATATATATATATATATATATAGAGAGAGAGAGAGAGAGAGAGAGAGAGAGATACTTACAGAGAAGACAGAAGGGGGATTGAGAATGTGAGTATTCTTGAAATAATTAGGGAAATTGGGAGGATGAAGAAGTGATAATTGGGTGAGAAGGCATTTCATGGTTCTGCTTTTGTGCAGCAATGCTAGCATTTTAATGTTACTGTTCTTGGTGGCTAGATTTGTAAATTTAACTAGCATTTGTTTCGCTGCCTTTTGGAATTTCGTAGTATACTGTTTTTTTTTTTTTTTTTTTACAATAGTACGTTTTATTATAATAATAGATTAACGGAGTGAACAAATTTTAAAAATAATCGGTGGAAGAAAATGATCGATTGATGAAGATAGATTGAAAAAATGAGCAGATTTTAAAATGATCCATTGAAAAATATGATTCAACAATAAATTTTGAAAGAAATGAAATTAAAGACGTAGTGATATTGTGACACATACGTGTTTTTTCTTTTTGTAATGAAAAAAATTCTATACCGTCGTGACTAGAATTTTTTTTTATACAATAAAATTAAAAACTTTAAAAATGAATTTTTAGTGCAAATTATAATGTCTTCAAAATATTTTGCTAATGATTGAAAAAAAAAATTTGATTTTGTCTTCACAAATGAGTTTCTTACTATGCGTGTTTTGCTAATTCTCAATTCCTAATTTTGATTACTTCTACATCTTTACCTGTATGGTTCTGACCATTTACTTTTTATTCATCTCACAACTTTTAAAGAAATTAGTTTAGCATTTAAAAAATAATTTCATCACTACTAAACATAAGCTTAGTCGTGCTGAAAAAACCACTCCTTGGCTAACTCGCTGGCTATTGCAGTGACCCATGTTTGTAATATACTCCCCTTGAAGATAGGTATAGAATATTATAAGTGCGAACAAAAGTTTCATTGATTCCTCAATTGGGCAGCGGAATGTAAATACCAAACTATGAGAATGAATGTACATGGTTATCATCTTCTTTGGCCAGAGCTTTACAATTAGAATTCATGCACTCTTTACCAGAAATAAGTAGGCATTTTTTTTAAAGGTGTAAACAGGCTTTAAAATTTTACTTATCATTAGAAAAAATATGTGAACCCTTTTTTTGGAATTTTGAGAAATTCAGTGTCAAGGAAAAAATAAGAAAAAAGAAGCTATTTCCCCCCCTCAATAACATGTAACAACTTGACACTCTTTGGACAAATTTACATTTCAAGTCGATTTTAGTGGTAAATTGCTTGTGGGAGTACATTTTTTCGACAGAGCATCTCCAATATATTCTGTCTATTATTTTTTTGACGTGCCACATAAGCACAAATAGGAAAAGTTGTAAAAAATCCTCTCCGATGTATGCTGACAACAACTTCGTCTAGCTGATGTAACACACCAAAAAATGGAAGTCCGTCTAAATTTAGACGAATTTTTAGACGGAGCGAGTCAGCAAATTTAAATCCATCTCAGTATTTTATTTTTTTTAAAAAAAAAGACCTATCAATTTTTTTAAAAAATTTAATGTCATATAAGCGATAATATTAGTTTTAGACGGAATCCATTGGAGATAAATTTATAATTTGACTGTCTATTCAATAGACGTAGTACTACATGAACTAAAAGTTCGTCTATTTTACCTGCGACGTAAACTACAATGGACGGAGTGCATTAAAAATGCTCTAAGATGTTATCGTTGTTATATACTAAAGATAAAAATGACTTCTTCGTATAAAATAAGAGTGAATTTTGTAAATTACATAGTCTAAATTTTATCTAACACGCTTTTAACACAATCACAAACATCATATATCAAAATTTATTTTATTCATATCTCGAATCAAGTTGAAGCGATATAAACCTAATTTGAACACAAATCTTCCATGTTACTTGTTTCTATTTGCTAACTTGAACTAAACAAATTGATTGAGTCAAAACAAAATTATAAGCTCAGTAGGATACTATTGTCGTCAACGTGTTGACTAACCATTCCTAAATGTATAACAATTCCATGCTCTTCATTCTTCTCAATTTAATTTATAAAAGGAATAAATCTGTATCCATGTTAATTTTTCTAAAGAATTTATAAATCTATTCGAATAAATCAAGTGTTACATGGAACTCTTACCAGATTAAAAACAAAAAAACAAAAAATAACTATTTTCACTTGATTATTAACTCCATGGAAACTTTAGCATGATTTCAGACATGCCACTATGGAATAAAGATCAGGGGCAACAATGTCACAAAGAGTAATCTCTTACAGAGAGTTCATATAGGGGCAAACAGCATTGTCATAAAGAGTGACAAGGCAAGACAAATGCTAGGAATTGGATCCTCCTCTTTAAAAAGACTTAACTTGAGGGGAAAAGTTCACAGACTCTTTCAAGTATCCTGGACTTGACTGATCGATTGAGTTGGGATCTTTCAAGTACTTCTCATATAGCCACCGCGATATGTTGAGGGCATTGCCCTTGCTTTTGATGGAGAAAACATTCCTACTACTCTGCCAATCATTTGTAAGTTTGATCCATTCCCTTCTCCATTCTTTCAACCGAAAACCATCTCCCTTTTCTAAACTCTGTATTAGAAACTTGAAATAAACTGCTGCACGGGGGGCATAGTAATATCGTAGAAGCCCACTCCAGTACTTGTTTCCTAGAACAAAGGAAAAAAAACGAGGATCTCATTATATTATAAAACCTTGTTCAGAGTATTCTGTACTTCTAAAAGGTTGAAGAATCAGAAAGAGACTTGGCATCTCCTTACTAAATGACCACACAATTTTTAGCATTATGGCTACTGATCTATGTACTAGGTGAATTTCAGGAGAAAAATAAAAGAAAATAGAAAAGAAAGTAATTAAGTAAAGTACTAATATGGGTTCTCCACGTACCATAGTCACGCAGCAGACTAGCTTCGTCCTCTGTGTTGTCAAACCACATTGTAATTTGGGTTCTTGCGTTCCATTCAAACTGCATGTTTTTCACTAATTCAGGTGATGTCCCGGGTTGAACATATCCTTATTCATTTGGAGAGAATGCATACCTGTTTTTTCTGTTCTTCATTTTGACCAAGTTGCTTTGCACTCTCAAGCCAAGGTCCTAAAAGAAATCCATCATGGCACGCTAAAAGTGTGTCCATATCTTCCACAAGACCAAGAAATTTCTGGCTAAGGTGAGAAACTGCAGGGAGATTACCCAGCTGAAAGGCTTCGATAACCTTTAAGAAGAGTTGATTTGCATACTTTGCTAAAGCTTGTCTTGTCAGGTCAACAAGGTCGTACCTGAGATGACCATATAGGATTCCAGAATCATGCGAGAAGAGGAAAATAGGATGGTGAAGTTATGGACGAACAAATATGGAGATTCATGTGAGATGCACCATAGGTCCATGTTTGGTACGCAATAGTGGACAGAATAATGAAAAAGATTTTAATTTTTTTTCTTCCTTAACTTGTGCTATCGAATCCTCCCAACCAAAAAAGTTGTAAGAACAAATAACTGATTTCCTATATCATATTTGTCCATGATCCATCTCACTTGACATGATTGGTCTCACAATAATCTCCATCTTTAATTATAGAAGTGATTTAAGATTACATAAAGAGAGAAAATAAAATTCAATATCATGTTGATCTAAAACGAAATATACAAAACCTGTAAGTGCTACTTTCTGAGAGTTGATCCCCACTTGCAATAAAAAGTTCTAGAGCACGTATTACTTCTGAAGTTGAATACCAGATATGAGGATGATTGTAGGAATCACCAAGTTCATAAATAGCTCTCCCTGGACTTGGGTAATTATCATGGTGATATCTTCCATCTAGTGACAATAAAGGTAATGCAATTGAAAATGGATCGGCATCTGGGAAAGCCACGATAACATCTCTATTTTTGTCCTGTTAAAATTACAAATGTGTTAAAGAAAAGTGTAACATATATTTGAGCACAAAGGAAAGCACCAACATAGTGAGACAGCGGTTTCAGCATCCTCCAATTTAGTGAGACAAGATGCACTAGTGAAGAACTACTAAGTAGCAAATTATGGCTTACATTTAAACCATCTGTGCAATTATAAACTGTATGATACAGTATATTCCAGGCATCTAGTACCGATGAAACAGATCTTCCATATCGTCTCTTGGCATACAGATCAATCCATGTCTGGAAGGAAAAAAGTCAGAGTTACATTTTGATGATATTGAAAATACAGCTCACAGAGGGGTTGTGCTAGTGATTGTTAAACAAAAATGCAACTGTCAGAAACCCCTTATGGTTTCAACTGAATATACAAAAATTCGGGACTGACTTTGAGCTCTACCTTTAATATAAATACGGATGTGTATAACATGCATAGTATCAGGCATGTGAAGAGGCTTCTAGGTTTACCTTAATGTCAACTCTGTTATGTCGAAATGCCATTTCTGACATGAGATCATAAACAACAGGATTCTGTTCAATACCTTCCATTGACATCCCAACACCAACCTTGGGGAAATAAAATTGAGTGAGATGAGTAAGACAGAAAAGCAAACACTCTTAAGAGAAAATGAGTAAATATGGCATGTCATTGAGCAAAGAATCTTAGAAAATTACTTGATTTAAACTAAGTGTAAGACATTATGACAAGTAGAAACCAGTATAATATCTGAGCTGTAACAAAGTTTTTACCCAGGATGGTGTGAAAAGAGACAAATTTAAGGCCAAATAATTTGGCATACAATCTGTATAATAAAGTTTTGATCAGATGCACATAAAACTAGACCTCGGCAAACATGAGACACAGCTGGAAAAAATCGAAAAGATTTAGATATGATAAAAAACAACGAAAATTCTAATTTTGGAGAAAGATGACAATATGTAGAATCTATAGATAACACAGAAGGAACTGAAGCCAGACAAGTAATTCAGTAAAATGGCCATGCACAGACATAGTTTAAAATGGTTAGTACTATTTGAGGCTGATTAATGTATTATCATTGTTAGAAGAAGGGAAAAAATATATATAAAGGAGATCAAAATGAGATTTGATCAAATAGACTTACCATGGTGGAGTTTTTACTAAGGCGAGCATCTATGGGTCCAGATCCTATAGCATCTAAAATTCCATACATTTCGATGTTTCCAGCAAAGTTGTGCAACATACACCTGAATGTCACGTCATAAATTCAAATGTGACATCAATGGGAAAAAAGGAGGAAGAATAATACAAAATATGCTTGCATTTAGTTTATTTTCTAGCTCCTTAAAAATCATGTTCATGGAAGATATGCACATTTTTCACTCTTGAACACGGATGGAGCCATGTGTAGCCGAGCGCCGGCGGCCGCTTGTACTGAATTTTAAGAAATCTGTAGAAGAGCAAAAATTCGCCTGTACTAAATTATGGAGAAATAAAGAAGAAATGGAGGAAAACAGAAGAGGAGGAGGAGAAGAAAGCTTTCTGCGTGTAGTTGTGTGTGTGTGTGTAACTTTATGAGGATTGGAGTGAAGGTGAAAAGAGAGAGTGGTATTTTAAATTCAAAATTTCACTTTTGGTCTCTCAACATTGAAAAATTAAGAAATAACATGATTGCATGACTATCTGGCCTACACTTAATAACATAATTTCATTTTTGGTCCCTGAACTTTTATTTTTGTGCTAACATTTTGCCTACACTAAATAAAAATCCTAGCTCCGCTCCTGTCTTGAATATCTATAATCTACAAAATAAAATAATTCTGTGCCAATTTTATGTGGTTTTCTCTATATTCATAGATAGAAAAAATATTCTCAAATGCCTGGAACCATCAATGCATGAGAAATCGAATGCTAAAGTGCTCAAATGTTCAATTTAATCTTATTAAAAAATTTGCATATACATCACACACACACAAAATGAAAATTGTAGGGGTTACCAGATGTAAGGAACACCATAGAATTGTTCTGAAGTAATCCAAACAGGTTTAACCTCGGCATATAGATCAAGGACAACCAGTTTCCCAACAGGAACAGAATGTAAGAGTGCCTGAAAATAGGAGAGATTTAAAGAGAAGCACACTTGCATTAGAGAAAAAACAGAGAAAATAATCAACACTGTGAAAATTTTGGGTTAAAAGTGAATATTTTGAAGTGATAAATGTAGCATGAAACTTTTGATTAGTGCCGTGTCCATATCAGATACCATAGGAAACTCTTTGGACAAGTTTCCAACACCCTCACAACCCCTTTACATAACAAATAAAACTGACAAATGAATATACTTAATATTACAATATATTTATTGGATGCATTTTGAACGCCCTAAGGGCAATAAACTATGTGGTCAAGCATGAAACTTGAAAGTATTTCCTGTGCTCATGATGTTCTCATGTTGAAGGCATTGTGTATATTGGTTTTGTAATGTGAAGACTTAGAATATTGTTGCTTAAAGTTCAATGAATGTAATTTATCCCACACTATAAAAATTTTAAAAACACATGAACATATAGCTAAATGTCGATTGTATGTGTAATTGTACAAGAATCTCCATGTGTTATATCAATACAACCAGGCTAGTGACTGGACAACCTATGTTGGCCGGACATCAGAAGAATAATTTCAAATCATAAAAGAAATCAGATATAACCTTCATCTGTGGAGGCTTCCAAAAGGGGTCATCAGTAAAAAGCCATCCCTACAGAACATAAAGACATTGGTTAGAATGTGAATGAGAAAATAAAAGGGTACAAAAAACTAAGTGGAACTTAGAAAGCAAACCAAATAATGATAGCACAACCTGGCTAACAGTATGCATAAATGGCACGATGTGTCAAATAGAAATAGATACCCAAGCCAGAAAATAACAGACTAAGCATGAATAAATTTTGATCTTACGTAGATAGAAGCATAAATAATGAACTTTCAGGGATCAGCACGATCTACATCACTATCAAGTTCCTCATCAGGTAAGACAGGATAACTTTGATTGGAAAAAAATCAAAGTGATAAGACGTGCATATAATCACCTGCATAAGCCAAACAGCGTCATCATCGCCGCTTTCCATGCCACTAAATATTGCAGCAGCTAATGAAGAGATGTATTCTGGGTCATCTACTGGGGGCGTGTTCTCATCAAAAGTATCACTGGAAGAACATAGAATGCGATAGCGTTTGCACTTCAATAATATTGGAAAACAAGGAAGCCTTATTAATTTAATGTAACATGTTGGTTCTGGCCAATATTCTGATAAAAATATGATACTGGAAGTAGAGAATAATACTGGAAGAAAATGTGAACCATGTTCACGTAAGTGTATTTCAAGGCTTGTAAAAGTTGTGAAGTTAAAATTTGAGAGAGATGGGGGCGGGGAGAAGGGTTGGCCAGAAAAATGATCCTCGATATTAGTAAACACTGTCAACCTTAAGTGAATGAAAAAGGTCAACATTGGCCTGCTAGAAGATTAAAAAAAACAGTAAGTTTTGGATTTGCTCAGTTATCAAAGGTACCCAAAACATGGTGAAACATGACATATGTAGACATAGTTGCACTAAATAAGGAACAAACTGTTGATATATGTGATTGACCTAAAGATCCTAATCTGCATAACATGTGAAACCCTTGGTAAAGCAGCAAATTTAACATGATCTTGATTGTAAAATTTAAATCAAATTACTTGTTAAAGAGAAAAACAAACAAGTTAGGACAAGTATGGAACTAAGCCAATTGGTATTTCAGGAACATGAAGTAAAGCTTACCAGTTATATATGTGGCTGGTCCTTCCATATTCTGAATAGAAAGGTATACAGGAATTTCAGGAGCAGTACAAAACTTTTTGAACACAAGTAAAATAATAGTATTAATAATGTAATTCATATGCACAATGATAGTGAGAGAACTGAGTTGCATACCTGTCAATTGTTGCCTAATAAACGTCTTCCCAATTTCAATGAACAGGGGATCAGTTGCATCAAGAAGGTAAGTGCAGCACCACCTAGGGTCGCTCCAAACGGTAAACCTAAAGGTCCCCAAAAACAAGATCATTTAGTGAACTGCAGCGAAGTTTCTTTCTTGGATACTAGGCTCCAGAAAATCATTTCACTGTAACCATGATAGACCAGCTCTACAGCAATAATGGATATTTTTGAACAGTATTCCACAAAATTTGCACAAGTTAGAAATCTATAAAACATTTAACTAGCTTTTACTTCATTATGTCGCTTTTTCATTCCTTAGGAGAAAGACTCACAAGCATAATAAAAAAATCATGCATTGCCAGAACAGCAGGGGATGTAAGAGTTGAGAAATTAAAAAGTATGTAGAAAGAAATGGCAATACTGTCCATAAAAAATTGATACAACATTACCAGTTTCCTAGATGTGTTATCTTTGCTGATGGATAAACAAGTTTCAGAGCTGCTGGAACATTACCAGAAAAGGCTGGAAGGACTGAAACAAGCAAAGAAAGACAAAAAATCCAATACTGTCAAAAAACAAAAGTTAACTGTATAATTCCTATAAACGTGGCGTTTCCGATTCAGAATTTTCTCTCAGTGAAAGTTTTCGTTTGTCTAATGTGTGTGGCACAACAATTAGGAACTCAGGAAGTATGAATCGTTTAGTGAAACCAATTAGATGTGAGAGATAATCCAAAATTGATATCATTGAAGGTTTCTCATATTTCCATAGACTGAATTTGAAACTGTTGACTGGTTGCAATACAATTGATTGATCTTTTATATGAAAATTCCTGATTCCTTTCAAACTTCACAACATCCTTATGGAAGGACATTGCTTGTAAGATAAGATTTTGTTAGAAAAATTGTCTAGACTCTAGTGTGCATCCAAGATAGAATTTATATTTTCCATCAGCATCATCTAGAATGTATCCAAGAAAGATTTGTACCTGGATTCATTCCCAGTTCATACATTCTAGCAAGTATTTTCTTCTGCAGTATCAGTTGTTGATCTAACCAACTTTGTGGCAGTGGCCCACCCCACCTGTGATTGAAATATTGGTTCAACGAGGACAGCTGATATTTAGCTAGCAAAAGGTACCCAAGCAAGGTACATGTTGGAGTCATTCCATGGAGCTATTAAAGGAGGAACATTAGTTTTCATCCAAAATAACAGATGCCTCACGTTTTAGAAGTTATTTGGCAAAATGAGCAAAGAACAGAGTTGACAGAAACAACTTCAGTTCACCATGCAGATAATTGATATGGGTTTATACTGAAGTCAACTTCAGAAATATTATTAACTTAAACTCGAGATAATAAAATCAAGGGTATCCATGTTAAGAAAGTCCTGCACATTGACAGGCGGGACCTTGAAAGAGGAAAAAGAGGGCAAAGAAAAGGATAATGAGGATCTTCTTTTGGTGCTTGAAATACAAATGAAAGCCAATCTTTTTCAGAAAGCTCAAGTGCATTCTCCTGCCAAGAGTTCATATTTTACAGCCTCTTAATTGGTGCATTAAATGACAGTGCATTCAAATGGAGGACTTATGAACCTGGAACAAAAAATATCTGAAGAATACACCAAGATGTTTAACATTGTGTATACTTAAATTGATTAGAAAACCAAGATCGAGAAAGCAATCATCAGGAATACTCTAGATTAAATCTTACAAGCTTACCCGTGCATATTTCCCATACGTGACCATGCAAGAAATGCTGGACCTCCAAAGAAATTATTCAAATCTGCAGCTGTTATATTGAAATTCTGCTCAAGAATGATACATAATAGTTAATAGTTAGAATAATTAAAGAGAGAAAGAAGGAAAAAAACTATATGGCCCATTCAAAAGAGAGCAATCTAAGAACTATCTATATGGCCCATTCAAAAGAGAGCAATCTAAGAACTATCTGTCGACAAAAAATTATTAGTTGCCTTGGATGTTTGTGAAAAAAAAAATATCCAAGATACTAAAGCTCAGACAAAAGCATATGAAATGGGTTATGAAAAGTACCTGGAAGACTTTCTGCCAAATAGCTTCTTGTCCAGTGAATGCCAAAGGCAAATTGATACCTTGGAGAGCCATCCAATCAATTTCTTTCTCCCATCTTTCCCAGTCCCACCATGCAAATGTATCTTTAAAATTGAAATGTGAAGGCAGAAATATAAGGGTAAAGCCAATATACTTTTAGAGCAGTAGAACATAGAAAAGAAAGAATAAAAACCGGTGCTTACAGCTAGATGTAACAGCATTCTGATAGTAGCTCCAAGGAGTAGGTCTCTTCATTACTATCCCAGAATCTTGAACGCTAGGCAGGGAGCCAGACTTTGGTACTGAAGAAAGCTGCACGCCACCAGTTTTGCTCCATGATATATGTGCTCCACACCAATACTTCAGGTACCAGTGAAGACCAGACAAAAGCTCCACTCCAGTAGTTCCACTTATTCTGTGTGAAAGATAAGCATTAGAAAGGTTCCGCACAAAACTTGTATATGAAATATAAAATTTTGTATCGATATGCAATGAATATAAACTAAGTTTCAAACTAGAGAATAAAAAATAGGGCAATGATAGCAGTTCAGTTTTCATCTTAACCATCATCAGATTTCCTGATACTACCACTTGAACAAGAAAATTACAAGTAAAACTTCAAACATGTTCAAGTATGTTCATGTGAATCAATCATTAATACAAGAAGGAATTGTACGTACAAAATTTCAGGGGAACCACCTTCACAGACGGAAGGATAATTGGTTAATTTAAAACAAGACTCTCCACCACAATGCTCCTGCACAAAAGATGAAAAAGAAGAACTGAAAGAAGAAGATAGCCATGTCAATTGCAAGAGCTTTTGCTTAACGTGAAACACATGCAAGAAAAGACAATTCATTGCAGCAAAAACTTCCACCTCAACTACCTCTATAACTGTGGTTATATAGACAAACTACAGAAAAAAAATACAAAACTCAGTTAAAATTGTCATAAATATCATTCTCAAATGCAGCACGTATAGAAAATCAGAAAATGTATCTAAAAAATAACCAACTCAAAATGATTTTCCTACTATCTTGATTGAGTACTTTGTAATGGATAGTGAATACCACTACTTTGGTTGCTTTTGGGCTAGTTAATGCACTATGCCATGACATATAAGCAAGCATTTCCTACTTAATTAGTCTAGTGCAGATCTTTTAAGAGGCATGTTCAATTAAACTAGACATGGGATGGGATTAGATATTTTGGCTAGTTTAATAGTTCTTCTACGCATTGCTCATTCTAATGATTATACCAACCTAATGAAAAAAAACTTGATTTAACTGATCTAGGTTATGAAATTGCATTATATGGCACCATATGCACAATACAATTAAGATCATTTTTAAATTACATTTAGCAAAAAAGATGCGGCTATCTCAAACCCATATCTTCAAAATGGTGCAACTTTCACACCAAATTCATCTGTCTAACTTCTCCAACCCATTATTTCAAATTTTGCACCAAATGAACAGTGTATATTCTCATCTCCTTATATTTTTAATTCTCAACAATTAATTTATTTCAAAAATTATTTAACTATATAATGTATTTATATTAAATGTATAAATTTTAAATTACATATATTTACCTAAATTATTGCATTCATTAAAAAAATAAAAAAGGCACAATACACTATCACAATTAAAAAAAAAAAAATACATTTAACATCACAAAAAAAAAAAAAAAAATCATAATAGATACAAATATCCAAAAAACAAACATAAATATAATTAATTTTGTCATTTAATTCTCGAAATTAGTATATTCATCCCACAAATTATCAATCAATACATTTTGAAGTGCAATGTGAGCCTCTTTATTTTTGATTTGCCGATGTCGAGCAAGAAATCTTAAAATCGAGTATCTTCATATACAAAGAATCTCAACTTCTGGAAATGGCGGTTCAACATCACGTTCATCCTCGATAATCATGTTGTGCATAATTGTGAGAAAAGAATCGTCAACTGGTTCAAATTGCCAAATTGGATCTCGAGGATAGGCAAGAACACTACGAAATCCAAATGTTTCAAGCTCAAACCGACGCAAAAAAAGTGAACGTGGTAAAATATTGAGAAGAGAACAAAATCTTATTTAAAGATTTGAGTTCCATCCCGGATCTAATTCTGCACGAGTCTGTTCCAAATGAACAAACGAGAATTATCCGAAAAAGAACTCAACAACAAGCCAACGAATCTTAAAGTAGCTCAGTCCATTTAGTCAATATTATGATGGTCTTGGAGGATCTGAAAATGATTTACCAGACTATTAAACTATAGTCTTTTAGTTAATGTTGTATTTTACTTTTATTTTTATTTTTCAATATCTAACTAGTCGTAGTGCTAAGTTTCCGTCCTCATTTCCAATAATCGAATTTGTAACTTCTTAATTTTAATAAATAATTTTATTTTAATCAGTAGTTGTTATTTATTACTCTTAATACAATTTATTATGTTAATAAAAATAATAATCAAATTAAAAGAAAAATAAATCTCTTGATATCACTAAAATGATAATCAACAGGAAAAACAAATTTTTGTAGGATAATGCGAGGACAAAATTGGAATAATCCACCATTTTCATCTTCAAATGAACAGCAGCACTATTCCCAACTCCAAAATGGCGCAGCAACATGGAGTATGGTTGGAGCATTTTCATACTCCATTTTGGCGTTTTGGAGATGCTCTTCAATATTACCTAATTTATATTTGACTATCTACACTCAACTCGGGATGTATGCATACCTTGGGGATGATATTGAACTGAAAGCTCGAAGAATGGGAAGGAATGAGGCGATTGAGGGTTCCATAAGCAGCCGCGATTTGGACGGAAGCCGTAGCTCTCTCGCGGTCCTGAATTTCAAGAAGACGCGAAATGTACTCCACTCCAATGGTCGAACAATCGGCCACTGGAACTCCTGTGAAGAAGAAGAAGTAGAACAACATGCAAAGGCCGATCATCGTATTGAAAACGAAACCAGAAGGAGGAGAAGCCATAGCCATTGTTGAAAATTCTGAAAAGGGAGAGGAAACGGTAGGGGGCAAACGAAGGGGCTTATAGTAGCAATTGAGATTCCAACCATTGTTAAGTGTCTGTGTGCGCGCGGAATGAAGACAAATTTTGCAGGCCGGCAGAGAGAAGAAAAAGAAATGCTTCGGAATTGTTTGGAGTTAAATGTGCTTGATTTAAATATCATTTTTATCTATTCATTTTGGTTTATACATTTCCTAGAAATTTATAATTTATAATGTGCAAATAATTTATACTACGTCTAAATCTATCTATACTACTTCTAAAAAGGATTTAAATAGATAAATATTTTTGGACTATTTTACTTTTATAAATTTTTTAAAATTCCATATTCACCTTTAATCATTAATGTATAATTATTTTTTAATATTTTATTTATTACTCTTTTTTTGTTCATCCTTATTTCACATTAAATTTTGAACAATTTACTAAATATACAATTAAAATTTTTAAAATTAAATTTATTAAATTAAATATGAAGGTGAAAAGATGATCTCAATTTTTTAATTTTTATTTTTGCATTAAGTAGATAAAAGAAATGAGAAATGAGTAAAAATAAAATGAATGAGAAAAATTGTAACTTTGTTTATTACCGCATTAAAATTCAAATCATAGTTGTCAAAAGCGAAATGGAAATAAAAATATTATTTTTAATACATTAGATTACGATTATTCTGAGCGATATTTGGTTCGATTTTTTTTATTTTTAAATTCTTTTTTCTCAAATTCAGTATTCATTCTACATATTTTTGTGGGACATACAAACTTTTATCAACTTTTCAACCACATATTTTACTAATTTTTTCAAAATTTTAAACCCCACCAAACATATACTATATTTTAGAACTAACGTGTGGAAATTTTTTCTTTTTTAATTTAATTTAATTTATATATATAGAACGTCCTTCTCATCTTACTTCTATCCGTCAACAATATTCTTACTCTGTTTGTCAACAATATTCTTACAATATAGACAAGTATTGACACCTTTTTACTTTTTGTTACTTACTCACATTTATGACATTTTATTTAAGTCGTCAAATCAAACACGTTTAATAAAAGGAGAACATACACAAAGAATATTGTTCACGATGAACCATTTCTACTCCAACAAATGTACAATATTATGTAGTCAATCATTACATTTTTTTCATAATAAAATTAGTAATTATTAATTTTATTCTTCGTAAGATGTAGTCCGGAGATTATTAATACTACTCCTCCGTCCCGCTGAAAGATAGACTCGTTTTTTTATTTATCTCGTCTCCAAATTATAGGCTACTTACTTTATACATGATATATTAAATTTTATTTTTCCTAATATACCCTTATTTAATTTACATTGTTATCAACCAAAATCTCTCTCTCTCTAAACTTTCATTTACTTTTTTTCTTTTTCCAATGTAATTCTCTCTCTACCTATATAACTTAAATAGGGGTATAATTGAAAATTGTGTGAAATTTTATAATTTCAATTACATTAAATGAGTTTTTTTTCTTAATCGTGTGAAAAAAAAGTGTCATTCTATCTTTGTGGAGGCGGAGGAGTATAAGATTTGAAATCAATAGTTCGTTAATTATCAAAGTTTAAATCATCAAAAGGTCTTAAGTGGGTTCAAGTTATTGTTGATATTATTACCATATAAAACTCACATATAATTGTAATTTATACTTAAATAAATGCAATTATCTTTTAATATTTATTTGTTAATTTTTTATTGTTCAATGTTATCGTACATTAAATTTTTAACAATTTATTAAATGTACATTTAAAATTTGTAAATATTTAATATATTAAATTAAATATGAAGGTGAAAAGACAATCTCAAATTTTTTTTTTCTTACGTAGATGAAAAAAATGAGAAATGGATTTTGAAAAAAATGAATGAGAAAATTGGAACTTTTTTTTTTATTATTACCGGATTAAAATTCAAATCATGGAGATGAAAAGATTGTTTTGAATACATTGTATTATAATAATTATAATTGATAACTAATATATTAAACTTTTTTTAATTTTTAATTTAATTAATAATACATAATACGCGTTTAATAAAAAGAGAACATACATAAATAATATTGTTTATAAAGAGTAACTACTCCAACAAATGTACAATATTACATAGTCAATCATTAAATTCTCTCTAATAAAATTAATAATTAATAAAAAAAATTCGTAAAATACAACCTTGAAGATCCCTATTAATACATTATTAATTCTATACGATTTGATATCAATGTTTCGTCAATCATTAAAGCTCAAATCACCAAAAGTTCTTCACTGAATTCAAATTACTATTTGTATTACTACTATATAAAATTCATCTTTGATTCTGATTGTCTTCTATAAATATAAATAAAATATCAACATCAAACAATACAAAACAACATGTTATCAATAACTATTTTTTTTATCTTTATTGCAATTGCTACTTTAATATTTAAATTATTAATAATTAAAAAATAACAATTTAAAAATATTAAAAATTAACAATATAATTACAAAAGCACGTGCAACACACGCGTGTCAACCTAGTTTATCAAACAAACATTAAATTACATTTTTAAAAATCGATACTGATAGTGACTTGAAGATTTGATCGATTTTTAATTTTTTTGACTGGAAAAATCCGATTTTCAAAATACTGATAAATAGTTGTGTTGTAACTAAAAGGGTATATTTAAAATTTTCTTTTTATTAATAAAATTTACATTTTACAAATAATAGTCTTAAATTACTTTGAAAAAATAATTTTTAAACATAGTTAATCAAATAAAAGGGTTAATTTTACTAAGGGTCACTGAAGTTGCATTAAAATTTTAAAACGGTAACTGAAGTTCAAAAGTTGCAGCGCTGGTCACTAAAGTATATAATCATTTCTCAAATAGTCACTCTTTAAAATTCCAACTTGAAATGGTGATGTGGCATGATGACGTGGCATACAATAAACTTTTATTTATTGCATGATAATCTTTGTACTTTATATGATATTCATTTTAGTCCCTATATTTTTAATTATCTTTCAGTTAAGTCCTCAAAAAATTGTATCTTAGGTCATTGGTCTTTTACATCTGTACACTTTAGTCTCCAAATTTTTAATTATCTTTTAGATAAGTTCTCCAAAATTGTATCATCAATATTTTACATCTTCAAAGTTTGGTCACGAAATCCTTGACTTTAGTGGCCAAAATAAGTACAATTTTAGTGGTTAAAATAAGTGTATTTTCAATTAAATCCTTGACTTTATACTCGAATTTTCATCTAAACGAACAAAAATAGACAAAAATATATTTCATTGACAACTCCAAATGATAAGTGCGGATTTTGCACTTATTTAGACTATTAAATGTGCACTTATTTTGACTACTAAAATCAATGATTTGGGAGACCAAAGTTTGAAGATGTAAAAAGTTGAAGGACCTAAAATGTATTTTTTGGAGGATTTAATTGAAAGATAATTGAATATTTGGGGACCAAAGTGTAAATATACAAAAGAGCAAGGACCTAAAATACAATTTTTGGATGACTTAACTAAAAGATAATTAAAAATATAGGGACTAAAGTGAATATTATATAAAATACATAGACTACCATGCAATAAATAAAAATATATTGTATGCCACATCATCATGCCATGTCACCATTTTAAGTTAGAATCTCGAATAAGTGACCGTTTGAAAAATGATTATATACTTTAGTGACCAACACTACAACTTTTGAACTTCGATGACCGCTTTAAAATTTTAAGGTAACTTCGATGATCGTTAGTGAAATTAACCAGTGTTCTAAAAGGCACACCTAGGCGGAAGCTCGATGCATTTGTAAAGCGTGTCGCATTGAAGGTATGCGGGTAAAAATGCGATCAACTCTTTTGTTGACCACCTGAAGCGCGAATAGGCGAGAATATGCGAGAATAAGCGATTAAGCAAGAATAGTAGCGAATAATCGTGCATAACACGCATTAGAGCAAGCAAGCCTATTTTTAAATTTATTTTCAGATTAGACCAAAATAAAACTTTTTTAAATCTACAAGAGGTGCTAGAAATGCTCAATATGAATAGGCGAGCACGGCGAAAATGATTTTGTATCGGATGTCATGGAAGATGAGTTAGATGAAGAAGAAGAGCTTGACTTGACTTAGAATTCGATGAAGAGTTAGACAAAAGTTAAACTATGTTGGTATGTAATCAAATTGTAGAAAATTATTGAGTAATTTGTATTTATGTTTGTAGTAGTTGTAATTTACTAACTTTTGAAAACTATTATCTTTGGTTGTTATTTTGTAATTTAATTGTAAGCTATGATATTAAAATTAGTCCTACAATTTTGATTTTGAACCACGTTGAATGTGACATGTTCAATGTGATATGTCTTAATATAAATATAATTTTTTCCATTAGCTAGCGTGCATCTAATTTTGAAAACTCGTGCATTATTTATTTATTTATTGAAAACTATGCTTGTAATTTTGTAATCTAAATTAGTATATTCTAGGCTAATTCGTTAAAATTTAAAATTGAGCATTAAAAAAATTAAAATTGAAACGCATTTGACGATAGGATAGGCTTACATAGGCATGCTTAGGCCTATAATTTTTGATACTTCACATCGCCGCATCGTCACGCATTACACATTTTAGAACTTTGAAATTAACCCAATATAAAAATATAATATTTTTTATTTATTTTATATCCTTTTCTTTTTTTAACTTATTTAATTAAGTTTAAATTATAATTTAAATTGATCAAATTAATTAAACATAATTTTTATACATAAAATTTGTAAGACTCACAAGTCACAACATATAAGCACTACATGCACTTAAATTTACTTTACTGCTATTTGATTTCCATTTAATTTTTGGGTAGTTGCGACTTTTGAATTTAATTTATTTAAGAGTTTTGCAACAAGATAGGTGATATACGAAAATTGAAAGTTTATTTATTGAGTTTTTTAAAAATTAAATTAAAATTTTACTTTCATTGCTATTCGATTTCCATTTAATTTTTGGTGTAGTGTCTAGTCAATCTTGCAATGAACAAATTAAAGTTTATTTATTAAATTAAGCTTTTATTGACTTAAAAATGAAAATTTTGTTTGCTTTCGTCTTGTTTTGTGAATCATTTAGTGTGCTTACATAAGCTTTTTTTTGACCTTTTTGTTTTGGAATCTTTCTTGTAATTATGCATTTATGATAGCATTTATTGAATTTAGTTTGTTTATAAAGGTTAGCAAATGAGAAATTAAAAGATGAAGAAAATCTCACTATAAGAGCATCTCTAATGCGATTTGTAGATGAAACGGAGACTCGGTCTACAATCGGAGACATGGGCAAATATAGTCCAATTTCGCCCTTGGAAAAAATTGTTTTCTATATTGTAAAAATTCAACAATAGTCCGATCTTGAAATACAATTTTTTTTCAGTAGCAATTCAATCTCAAAAAATTACTAGTCCACCCACGGGTGGGAGAATATGCATAATATGAGTCATGTTGAAGTAGACAACAAACAAGAAGATGAAGTTATCGGATTTGTAATTTCATTAATCGACAACTATCAATTTTTATTGTACACTACAAATTTTGAACATTCAACTAACATGTATAATTTTCAATTTTGACATTGTGATTACATGCATCCAAAATAATTAAATGTAGCTAGAATAGCAAAAATAAAATGTATTTTAATTGATCATAACAAAAATATTCAATCATGAACTTACAATTAATGTTTCTAAATTCAAATTGTCAAAAAATTATATACGTTGTAACAAGATTAACATAGCTTGCAAGTTACCGTTACAATTATTTTAATTTATTAAGCGCGTGATTTTTCAAATTATTGTATTTTCATTTAAACTCGGGGATCTAAGTTGTAATTTTAAAATATTTAGCAAAAATCAATATTTATCAATTTTTCTCCCCATTTTGCCCTATTAATTAGCCCCATTAAAATACGTAAATGTTGGTTTCCTGCACTCGATACAAAGAAGCACTTCTTTTGGTATAACCAAAGCAAAAATCATATGGATCAGCAAAGAGGTTAACACCTTTTTTAACTAACATTTATATTTTAAATTAAATAACTTTTATCCATTGATTTGTATTGCAGCCAGCAATGGAAAAAGAAAAATTGCTTGATTTTCTTGCTTAAAATATTTCATTATTTTTTGATACAAAAAAAGAGGTCTCAATTATAATTAAGTTGTCATTAAAAAAAATTATAATTAAGAGGAGTGTCTTCTTCAATAAAGGCAAAGGGTTTGTTTGGATTTTTTTTAGAGTCTAATTTTTTATTGTTAAACAATCGCAAGTTGTTTTAAGCGTTTGATAAATATAATTAAATTTATTTAATTTTTGTACTATATGACTATGCTTTTATTTTGTAATTTTTATAAATTTTGAGATTTAATATATATTTATAATTTTTATTTTAAATTAATTATTGTTGACGTTGGTAAATGATTTGTTTGTTAAAATTTAAAATTGAGCATTAAAAAAAATTAAAATTAAAACGCATTTGACGATAGGCTTCACATAGGCATGCTTAGGCCTATAATTTTGATACTTCACATCACGCGTCATCACACGCATTACATTTTAGAACTTTGAAATTAACCCAATATAAAATATAATATTTTTATTTATTTTATATCCTTTTCTTTTTTTAACTTATTTAATTAAGTTTAAATTATAATTTAAATTGATCAAATTAATTAAACATAATTTTTATACATAAAATTTGTAAGACTCACAAGTCACAACATATAAGCACTTACATGCACTTAAATTTACTTTACTGCTATTTGATTTCCATTTAACTTTTTTGGGTAGTTGTGACTTTTGAATTTAATTTATTTAAGAGTTTTGCAACAAGATAGGTGATATACGAAAATTGAAAGTTTATTTATTGAGTTTTTAAAAATTAAATTAAAATTTTACTTTCATTGCTATTCGATTTCCATTTAATTTTTGGTGTAGTGTCGAGTCAATCTTGCAATGAACAAATTAAAGTTACTAAATTAAGCTTTTATTGACTTAAAAAATGAAAATTTTGTTTGCTTTCGTCTTGTTTTGTGAATCATTTAGTGTGCTTACATAAGCTTTTTTTGACCTTTTTTGTTTTGGAATCTTTCTTGTAATTATGCATTTATGATAGCATTTATTGAATTTAGTTTGTTTATAAAGGTTAGCAAATGAGAAATTAAAAGATGAAGAAAATCTCACTATAAGAGCATCTCTAATGCGACTGTAGATGAACGGAGACTCAGTCTACGATCGGAGACATGGGCAAATATAGTCCAATTTCGCCCTTGGAAAAAATTGTTTTCTATATTGTAAAAACTCAACAATAGTCCGATCTTGAAATACAATTTTTTTCAAGAGTAATTCAATCTCAAAAATTTCTAGTCTACCCCTGGTCGGAGAATATGCATAATATGAGTCATGTTGAAGCAGACAACAAACAAGAAGATGAAGTTATAGGATTTGTAATTTCATTGACAACTAGCATTTTTTTATTGTATACTACAAATTTTGAACATTCAACTCAACATGCATAATTTTCAATTTTGACATTGTGATTACATGCATCCAAAATAATTAAATGTAGCTAGAATAGCAAAAATAAAATGTATTTTAATTGATCATAACAAAAATATTCAATCATGAACTTACAATTAATGTTTCTAAATTCAAATTGTCAAAAAATTATATACGTTGTAACAAGATTAACATAGCTTGCAAGTTACCGTTACAATTATTTTAATTTATTAAACGCGTGATTTTTCAAATTATTGTATTTTCATTTAAACTCGGGGATCTAAGTTGTAATTTTAAAATATTTAGCAAAAATCAATATTTATCAATTTTTCTCCCCATTTTTGCCCTATTAATTAGCCCCCATTAAAATACGTAAATGTTGGTTTCCTGCACTCGATACAAAGAAGCACTTCTTTTGGTATAACCAAAGCAAAAATCATATGGATCAGCAAAGAGGTTAACACCTTTTTTTAACTAACATTTATATTTTAAATTAAATAACTTTTATCCATTGATTTGTATTGCAGCCAGCAATGGAAAAAGAAAAATTGCTTGATTTTCTTGCTTAAAATATTTCATTATTTTTTTGATACAAAAAAAAGAGGTCTCAATTATAATTAAGTTGTCATTAAAAAAAATTATAATTAAGATGAGTGTCTTCTTCAATAAAGGCAAAGGGTTTGTTTGGATTTTTTTTAGAGTCTAATTTTTTATTGTTAAACAATCGCAAGTTGTTTTAAGCGTTTGATAAATATAAAAAAAAATTATTCTAAAAGAATCTATAGCATCTAACAACAGATTTTGAAGTAGTAAAATAGTAGCTTCTAAATTTTCTATTATTAAAATACTAATTTTAATCTTAATTAATTAAAATAATTTCTTTTATTTGTATTCTTATTATAATGCATCTCCACAAATAATTTAAATTTAAATTTATTTAATTTTTGTACTATATGACTATGCTTTTATTTTGTAATTTTTATAAATTTTGAGATTTAATATATATTTATATTTTTATTTTAAATTAATTATTGTTGACGTTGGTAAATGATTTGTACTAATTCCAAGCCAACTTAAAAATAAGCATTGAGGTCGGTTATGACCGTAGTAAGTGGCAGATAGGTAAATATATATAGGAAGACCTGATTGAATGATCTTTGTAAGAGTGCTTTTATTAAGCAGTTGAATGTCTGAACTGTTGGACATTTATATCTCCTATTTATAGGAAAATATGTGATGATGATCTGCATTTAATGCCAAGCTAGGCATTGAATGCCTACAAGATATTTTCTTTATGAATATTTAATGTGAAGTGACATCTCTGTGATGGGCGGCTGATCTAACGTTTGACACGTGGGAAGACGTGCCATACTAGTGACGTGAGCTTAACTATAAGACCTGGGTATGAGGTAAGACCGGAGTAAGGTGAGGTTCGACACGGAGTAAGACCTGCTTGGAATAAAGTCCGACACAGGTAAGGCCTGCTTGGGATGAAGTCCGACACGAGTAAGGCTCTTGGGATGGGGGATGAGGTGAAGTCCGACTGGAGTAAGCTGTCTTGGGATGAGGTCCGACTTGGGATGAAGTTCGACTTGGAGTAAGACAGGAGTAAGACCTAGATGAGGATGACATCCGACCTACTTTTGTAGCATCGGTGAAGAATTACTTAGTTGATGTAACAGATCGAATTGGATATCAACAATTGCCCCCCATGACCAACTCTTGACTTCAGTCATGGGTGGCCTTCAGTTCCTGGGCTGTTTTGATCTGTTTCGTGTGTGCACACATATCTGACGTTATAGTACTGACTGTAGGACCTGAGATATCGAGGTAGGATCTCTTGGACGGTAGTGTCCTTCTTCATAGAGGTTAGGTTGGATCTCCCTTGTGGAAGTTAGGTAGGACATGATATATCGAGGTAGGGCCTGATGGATAGGACCTCCCTGATGAGTGAACTCTTTTTCCATAGAGGTTGGGTAAGACTGTTGTAAGTAGGACCTCCTTTATGTGATTCGGTAGGACCGGAATGAGTAGGACCTTCCTCTCCATAGAGGTTGTAGGTAGGACATGAAGAGGTAGGACATCCTTCTTGTGATTCAGTAGGACCTGAAGGGGTAGGATCTCCCTGATGAGAAAACTCTTTTCCATAGAGGTTGGGTAGGACCTGTTGTAAGTAGGACCTCCTTCATCTGATTCGGTAGGACCTGAATGAATAGGACCTCCTTCATGTGATTCGTTAGGACCTGAATGAGTAGGACCTCCTTCTACATAGAGATTGGGTAAGACCTCCTACTATTGACTTTGATCAAAGGTGGCCTTTAGTTCGTACTATTGCTCTGATCTATTCTGGATAAGGGAATGAGGCTCCGTTCTGAGGCCGTAGAGAAATGGAGAGAAAAGTTGAAGAGCTTGCTGAGAATGAGTCCAAGCTCTAGGCTTTAGCACGCCAAGTAGAAGAAGAGAAGATGGGAAAGTCCGAGCTGGAGGCTTTATTTGAAAAGAGCCAAGTGGACCTCCGAGCTTCTGTAGAAAGGTTGTGGATGAGCTAATTGAGACTGTTGCGGAGAAGCATCGGGACTGGGATGTCCAGTTCTTGAAGGACGAGCTGGACGAGCTCAAGAAAAACTCTAAGTTCAATCTTCCTTCTTCTGGAGAAGAATGTCAGCCTGAAGGCCAGGACTGAACTTGATCTTTTTTAGCTTACATATCTGGATCGGGCTTCCACTAGGAGATGAGGTTCGACCTGGATCAAGTCCCACCAGGAGATGAGGTCCGACCTAGATCAGGTTTTACCAGGGATGAGATTCGACCTGGATCAGGTTCCACCAGGGGATAAGGTCCGACCTGGATCAAGTCCCACCAGGAGATGATGTCCAGCCTGGATCAGGTTCTACCAGGGATGAGATCCGACTGGACCAGGTTCCACCAGGGGATGAGATCCGACCTAGATCAGGTTCCACCGGGGGATGAGGTCCGACCTGGATCAGGTTCCACGAGAGGATGAGGTCCGACCAAGATCACATCCCATCAGGAGATGAGGTCCGACTAAGATCATGTTCTACCAAGGATGAGATCTGACCTGGATCAGGTTCCATCAGGAGATAAGATCCGACATGGATCAAGTTCCACCAAGGGATGAGGTCCAACCTGGATTAGGTTCCACCAGGAATGACATCCGACCTAGTTATGAACGTACTTAGAATGAGGTCGACCTTACGTTGTTTAGTGAGTGAAGAATTACTTAGCTGATATGAGGTCCGAGGCTCGTGGGATATTCGTGTCTAGAGGTTTGTGACCTTGGTCACATCTTCAGTTTGGTTGTTGGCTTTTTTGGTGATGTCGTGAGCAAAGCACTTATCTTTGAATGATATGGGTTCGAGTGTGTAGAACCCTTTGTGTCAGAGGTTTGTGACCTTGGTCACATCCTCGATTCGAGACGTTGGCTTCTTGGTGATGTCGATGGCGCAGCACTTACGCTGATTGACATGGGTCCGAACTGTGTGGGACCTTTGTGTCCAGAGGTTTGTGACCATGGTCACATCATCAGTTCGGACGTTGGCTTCTTGAGCTGATGTCAGTAGTGCAGCACTTACGCTGATTGACATGGGCCTGAGCTATCAAAATGTACGTGACCTTGGTCACATCCTCAGTTCGAACGTTGGCTTCTTGAGCTGATGTCGGCAGCACAGCACTTATGCTGATTGACATAGGTCCGAACTATATGGGACATTTGTGTCCAGAGGTTTATGACCTTGGTCACATCCTCAGTTCGGACGTTGGTTAGATTTACTAACTTTGTAGCCCCATTCTTCAAGACTGTGGTAATTTTTTAAAGACCTTCCCAATTATGGGCTCTACTCGGAAGGCTAGTGAGAAAAACGTCTCTCTCATGCTAGAGCGACAAGTTGTGCTATAAAACCAAAGTATATTCGAAAGTTCTTCTGCCCAGGCACCATTGAGTTAATCCAATTGCGTCTTTAGTGTGTGTTTGATGATTTTCAGCTCTTCACCGAACGACCTCAACCTTGGCCAATAGTTCTATTTCCACTCATTTGGTGAAGTAGTCAGCTTTGACTATGGCAAATTTGGTCCCGTCTTTTCTTGTGGGCTTTGGACCGATTAGATCAATCATCTATTTAAAAAAAAAAAAGCCATGAGCTGAGGTCTGAGGCCAGCTCTTCTGGGAGAGATCTGGTGATAGGGACAACCTCTGGCACTTGTCACATTTTTGGACAAACTCGATAGAGTCCTTATTTAGTGATGGCCAGAAGTATCCCTACCTCAGTTTTATGTGCTAGTGATTGCCCTCCAGTGTGATTGTGGCATACTCCTTTATGAACTTTGCTGATGGCATATTTGCACTTTGTCTTCCCTTAAACATTTGAGTAGTAGAAGTGAAAAGCTTTTTCGAATAGGATGTTGTCAATGATTTTCTGGCATCTGCACTGTCTGGGGACACCCTACCATCCTTTAAAAATTTGATGATCTCATCCGTCCAGCTAGAGTCCAGGTAAGCCATGGTGAGCATGTGCTCGGGCTGGATGATTGATGCACTACTGATTTTTCCTATTGGAATGTTCTCCAACTCTTCTATTTTTTTGCTAGTAGCGAGTCGTGCCAAGGCGTCGGTGAGGCTATTTTGTGTTCTCGAAATTTTCTTTTGCTTAGCCTCTAGCTTGACTAGGTGTTGTTTAGCCTAACGATCTTCAAGTCGGTTCCGGGCTGGCTACTACTTGTGAGTTTGAGATGTATCTAGAGGTGGCTTGATTCTTTTCAAGTCATTAGATAACGTGAGTTAGGTATTCCAATGTTTGTAGAACTGCTTTCCTTACGGAGGCATAGGCTGGAGCTGAGGTTTCTCTAGGATGTCTTCGGTGGAAGCCTGGTAGGAGATCAATACGTTGACTCCCTTGTCTTCCGTGGTTGTGAGTTATTGAGTCATGGTTATGTCTCATGTTGGATGTGTTTTAGAGATGAAATGTTTAGGTATGATGATCAAGAGTTGATCTTTTCGATGAATTTCTGGAATATGGAGAGCTTTTTTAAGATGACGCCCTCCTTCTAGCGCCAAACTGTTGACGTTGGTAAATGATTTGTACTAATTCCAAGCCAACTTAAATATAAGTATTGAGGTCGGTTATGACCGTAGTAAGTGATAGATAGGTAAGTATATATAGGAAGATTTGATTGTATGATCTTTGTAAAAGTGCTTTTATTAAGCAGTTGAATGTCCGAACTGTTGGACATTTATGTCTCCTATTTATAGAAAAATATGTGATGATGATCTGCATTTAATGCCAAGCTAGACATTGAATGCCTACAAGATATTTTCTTTATGAACATTTAATGTGAAATGACATCTTTGTGATGGGCGGCTGATCTGACGTCTGACACGTGGGAAGACGTGCCATACTAGTGACGTGAGCTTAACCATAAGACCTGGGTATGAGGTCCGGACCGAGTAAGTGGGATGAAGTCAGGCACGGAGTAATGACATGTTTGGGATGAAGTCCGACCTGGAGTAAGGTCCGCTTGGGATGAAGTTCGACCTAGAGTAAGGCCTGTCTTGGGATGGGGACCGACCTAGAGTAAGGCCTGCTTGGGATGAAGTCCGACCTGGAGTAAGGCCTGCCTTGGGATGAGGTCCGACCTGGAGTAAGACTCGCTTGGGATGAAGTTCGACCTGGAGTAAGACCTAGATGAGGATGACATTCGACCTGCTCTTGTAGCACCGGTGAAGAATTAATTAGTTGATGTAACAAATCGAATTGGATATCAACAATTATAGTGAATGCTTTTGTCTTGAAAAAATATTGATAATATTGGATAGTTATAAAATAAAAATATAGTTATTACATATAGTAATAATATTTTGTCATATAGAAAAATAAATTGATATATATTACATATAGTTATAAAATATTGATAATATTACATATAGTTATAAAATATATATAATATATATATATATATATATATATATATAAAAGTGGGCTAGTCTAACCAAAAGTCAAACTTCATTTTCCCACCCAAAAAGTTTATCCTTTTCTATATTTTTAGTATTTATTTATTATTTATATTGAAATCTGAATTGAATTTTCTCCTATTCCAAAAACTGTGTAGGCGTGTATATGAATAACTGCTGCATTAAAATCTGACCAATCCGTTAATTATTAGAATCCAACTATGTTTATTAATTCATATAACAATTGGAATAAACATTCTCTAATTAAAAATTTACACGAGCAATTAAACAAAACAATTAAAAGGAAGTTACACGCCTTCCAAGTGTAAATGCTTCATATGTTGACAGCTTATGTGCATTGGACATTGAAAATATAAAAACTGTTGCATTAAAATCTGACCAATCACAATTGGAATACACATTCTCTAATTAAAAATTTACAGCAAACATAATTTGAATTACTAGGCTACCAAAAAATTGCATAATCCGGGAAGAGCAATTACACAAACCAATTAAAAGGAAGTTAAACGTCTTTCAAGTGCAAATGCTTCATATGTTGATAGCTTCATATGTTGATGTGCATTGGACATTGAAAACATTAAAACTAAAATAAAAAATAAAAAAATTAGGTACTACAATTATAGTCAATAAGTCTTTACGATTTCCTATGTAAACATTATGGTTGTATTGGCTATTAAGAATTTTGGAGAGTACGAAGAGCATGCAACAAGTTTAATTCAAATTTATAGGATATACAAGCTTACATTTATATGGATTACATTTACATCTCACCATTTTATCTCTTCTACACTCTCAAACAAATCTTAGTTTGAAAAACAAAATTGTCACTCCTCATTGCAAATGTAACTTTCTTTTGTCATGTTGTTAAGAAATTCTGTATATTGGCTGTATTGTTTCTCATATTACCATATTACATTGACCTTTGATTGATATTTTTTTTTCTTTTTTCTCCTTTGTAGTTTTTGTTATTGAAAAACTCTATGGCTCCAACATTTAGCTTTGTGAATGAAGTCAACGCAACAAAGAAGAACTGGGTTTTGAGGGTCCTTGTGGTGGTGCGCATATGAGACATCTTCACGTGACAATCCTGATGAAAGATCTATACTTGAATATGTATTTCAAGATATGAAGGTTAGATACATTGCTGCTTTTTAATTTTTCAACATGCATTAAAATCTGACCAACCACATTAATTATTAGAATCCAACTCAATCTACTAATTCATATAACAATTGGAATACACATTCTCTAATTAAAAATTTACAGCAAACATAATTTGAATTAGTGGGCTACTAAAAATGCATGATCCTAGAAGAGCAATTAAAAAGACCAAGTAAAATGAAGTTACACGCCTTCCAAGCGCAAATGCTTATTCCTTATAAAAAATACATGATTGTTTGGTTTGTTTCATTTTTTTCAATAAGTGAATCATGCTTATTTATTAAGTGTTTAAACATGATTATTTTCATGTTACTGTTTGGAGTTTAGACATGATTTTTTTTTATAAATTAATTTTGTTAATTATAGACTTAGAATAAGTGAAAGCATGATTATTTTTAGGGTTATTGTTTTGAGTTATTGTCTTTAAATTGGTTTTCAATTAATGTTCACGTAATTTGTTGATTATCTTCACGTAATTGGTTTTCAATTAGTATTTTCAATTACTTAGAATCATGGTTATTTTGTTGATTATTTTCAATTACTTTTTTCAATTACTTAGAATCATGGTTATATTGTTTTGAGTTATTGTCTTTAAATTGGTTTTCAATTATTGTTTTGAGTTATTGTTTTTTTAAATAAATTATTTTTATAGACTTTGAACAATCATACTTTAAATAATTGTAAACTAACAACTATGATTATGTTTAATAAAAGTTAATGTTTCCTTACAGGGTGATACAATACACGCTACTGTTAGACAAGCTTTCATTAGAACTTTTGAATCGTTGATGAAGGAAGGTAAACTTTATGCCACGCAGCGACAAATCGTTCGTCCAAAGACATGATGTTCAAGACGACGACACACAAATATAGAATTTTTTTTTTGCTTCAACATCTAATAGGTGAGGTCGTTGGCCGATAGATTCTTAGAAATAAGGAAGTATCTAATAAGCAAACTTACCTAATGGACATTGTTGTTCAAGATGCTGAGTAAGAGCTGTTTATTTTTTGTTTTATTTCATTTATTTGATCACTTTTTCCATTTAGTCTAAATTAAATAATATTTATAGAAACAATCGTATCCCATGTACCTTATGGGGTGAGTATGTACGTGAAGTGAGCTCTCATCTAGATAATGCTAGTGGAGAGCCAGTTGTGGTTATTATTATGTGTCAGGTGAAGAAATATAATGGTCACTATAATTTAACTCATACATTTTACTTCCATATGTTAATCTTTTTAGAATTTTCACTAGCTTAATAAATGTTGCCTTTTGTTGCAGAGGTTATGAGGGTTTGCAATACTTTTCACATAAGTAAGGTGTTGGTGAATGTTGTAATTGACGAGATCAATGAGTTTATAAATAAGTATATTCTAAACCTATTACGGAATATTGATATAAAGAAATTCTTTTGTTTTAATTTTATTTTTGAAACAATTAATGTTGATGATAAAATTTGATTTATGTTTTATAATTTTAAAATGTCCTAAGGTTGGTGATTGATACGACCGGCTGCTTCCAGAGAATTAGTCATATGACTACGTCATCAGTTTTCACCATGGCTGACGATCTAGCAAGTGAGAATGTTAACCTAAAAACAATTAATCAATTGACTGAGTTTGGGGAGGTAGTCTAAGTGATTTTATACGTTTCTCTTTTGAATTAAATTGAATGTCGACATATTACCCTACCAACATTATAAAAAATTTTATTTGACTTGCTAGCTTGGAAATTTTTGGGTGCTTGCTACCGTTGTTGCTGTGGAGACCGACAACGATTGGTACTACTTATCTTGCAGAGAAAAGAACTATGCTAAGAAAGTAAATCATGTAGGGAAAAGGTTTTATTGTGTACGGTGTAACCGCTATGATATGACGGGTCTTGAAAGGTCATATGTTTTACATAATACTATAGTAATTCTAGAAGCATATTGTTATTAATACTAAACAAAAATAATTTGTGTTGTGTTGGAAAATAAAATAGGTTTAGACTTCAACTAAGGGTTGTTGACGATATTTGCAATGCAGCGTTTCTGGTATGGAATCATGAGGTTGTTGATTTGCTTGGAAAGACGGTTGCTGAATTAAAGGCTGAACTGCGTGAGGTATTTGCTCATATTGTATGATTATTTTTTAGTTATTATTTATTTGTTCTCAAACTATTTAACTTAAGCTCGAATAGTAAAAATACATTGATTTGAACTTTCAGCAAGGAAACAAAAAAGAAATCCCTACTGACTTTGAGAAATTGGAGGAGAGAGGGATGTTGTTTATGGTTCAAGTTAGAGATGAAAATTTTCGTAAGAAAAGCGATGTTTTTAGTGTGACTAAATTATCGGTTGATTGTAATATAATTTCTAAATATGTGGGTATGCAGTTAGTGAGTCAGGTGAGTATATATCTACATTATATTACACGTGTAAAACTTAACTTGACTAGATCTATATCTAAGAAGTGTTGCTTCTTATTTTAAACAGCAAGAATTGGATCTGTATTCAAAGATTGAAAAAACCGTGACGGAGGAGGGAAAGTGTTACTATTCGATTTTGGTAAGGCCTCCACGTTAGTAAAGGCCCAGTAAAGGTCTTATATATGCCTAATTCAGGCCTCACCAAGGCCTTATAGGCCCAGCGAGGGCCTTTCAGATTCATAGAGGTCCCATAGACCTGACAAAGGCCTCGGGGGCCCAGCAAGAGCCTCGTAAATTCTCAGAAGGCCTCGGAGGCCCATCGAACATCTTAGCATTCCTGAATTAGAGTATGGCGAAGCCCATGAAGGGCCTCGACACTCATGGCCGACCCAGAGAGCCTCGCCGGGCTTCGTATTTATTATAACTAGCATGCAGAACGATATTTCGGGATAACCAGAGAAGTAATTAAATGAAGATCGTGTTTGATCGACAAAGGGACTTTAATAAGGAAATCGAATACAATCTCCTGAAGATTAGGCAACATGATTAATTCAAATAAAGACTGAAATCTAAGAGATTGTTTTGACAAATGATCATCTATATCTCGTAAGGAAAGAGAGTCCAATCAGATTTCTAATTAATTGTTTTCCTAAATCAATTAGAACTCTTGTGCTATAAATACAATGTCTCCGGTTATTTCAAGGTACACACTCTTGACACTCTTTTATGCAATAATTTTATCCTAAACTCTGTTCAAATCTCTGCATACTTGTCTCTCTCATACCCAATTGCTTTCATCCCCGTATATTACCCGCAGTTGACTTGATCGTCGGAGTACCAACGATTGCCGGACCTTTTTTTTCCAGAGATCTTGGTGTCTAACGATTGTCCGAGTGTGCACGCGTAACATACAGGTTAGCAAAAAGTGACTGGAGATCTGTTTACACGTGGACGATACAGGTTCCGACGTTAATAGATTGGCACCATCTGTGGAACCGAAATACGTTACACAACCTAAAATTTGTAGTAAAAATGTGTTTTCTACCAGGAAGAACATGGCAACCGAAAACTCCATGGAAGAAGAAGTTGAGTCCCACCACACTGACCTACAGCAAGAAAGTGTTTAAGATCTCCAGAACGTAACCCAGCTGTAAGAGGGAAGACAACGACAAAAGCAGACGGTCGAGCAGGAGAACCAGGACCTGAAGCTGGACAATGCCCAGATGAAGGCGGCGCTTGAACTGTTGGAGAATCAATCCTTTCAACATGGACCCAACCGTAGCTATGCCGAGCTAAGCTCTTAGAAATTTGGCTCGATCGAAAGCTGTCGGTCTCAAGATGATTTGCCAATCCTCAATGAGCGAAATCCCATAAACTAGGAGAGACATCGTGCCTCGCAAGTAGAAAAACCGGTCGCCTCTGCCAGCATATTTGACAGGTTGGGGTCGGTCATTTGTGGCTCGATTTCAATCGTTGAGTAGCCGGCGTAACGAGCTTAGCGATGACCACCAAGAGAAGAGAATGGACTCTAGGACTGCGGATGTAAAGCCCGAAGAGGAAAGACCAGAACGGTTGTGCGACCTTGACGACGACGAGGAGGACCTCCCATTTTCCAAAGAGTTAAAGGCTAGAGAACTCCCGTAGGGTTCAAAATGCCTCCTATGGAGAAATATAATGGGAGAGGTGATCCCACGGATTCCATTGGAGGTTCGTTTTCTAAAGGCCTTCATCCTCATTTTATACTATTTCTTAAAGCCCTACGCCTGATATAAATAATAGGCTTGGACTTGGGAGACTATTGTTACTATCCAATTTTGGTAAGGCCTCCACGTTAGTAAATGCCTAGTAAAGATCTCATATAGGCCTAATTCAGGCATCGCCAAGGCCTTATAAACCCAGCGAGGGCCTTTCAGATTCATAGTGGTCCCATAGACATGGCAAAGTCCTCGGGGGCCCAACAAGGGCCTCGTAAATTCTCAAAAGGCCTCGGAGGTCCATCGAACATCTTAGCATTCCCGAATCAGAGTATGTTGAGGCCCATGAAGGGCCTCGACACTCATGGCCGACCTAGAGAGCCTCGTCGGGCTTCGTATTTATTATAACTAGAACACAACACGATATTTCGGGATAACCAAAGAAGTAATTAAATGATAATCGTGTTTGATCGACAAAGAGACTCTAATAAGAAAACCAAATACAATCTCTTGAAGATTAGGCAACATGATTAATTCAAACAAAGTCTAGAATCTAATAGATTATCTTGACAATTGATCATCCCTATCCCGTAAGGAAAGAGAGTCCAATCAAATTTCTAATTGATTGTTTTCTTAAATTAATTAGAACTCTTATGCTATAAATACAACGTTTCCGGTTATTTCAAGGTACGCACTCTTGACGCTCTTTTTATGCAATAATTTCACTCCTAAACTATGTTCAAATCTCTGCCTGCTTGTCTCTCTCACACTCAATTGCTTTCATCTCTCGTATATTACTCTATATACTGGCAGTTAGCTTGATTGTCGGAGTACCAACGATCGCCGGACCCTTTTTCTCTAGAGATCTTGGTGCATAACGATTGTTCATGTGTGCATGTAACATACAGGTTAGCAGAAGAGTGACTGGAGATATGTTGACATGTGGACGGTGCAGGTTTCGACGTCAACATAAATGTTTTTAATCTATCAGTTATTATTATTTAACATCTCATTTACAACCAAAGGTCTATGGTTGCTAATGTGTTATTTAATAAGTAATATCCTATTCTATGATGTAGGGCTCTTCTTCAAATGATGAGGTTACTAGTCCACTGAAAACTGGATGTGAGATATCTTATTCTAATAACGCTTATGAAGGGGGTTCTGTAAAGAGGGTTCTAATTTGTGATTTTTCAACTAATGCGGACAAGAAGCTACGATCAGTGATTAAGAAAGAGAAGGACTGACTAAGTTATTGTTTAGGACAATTACGGATAAGAAACAATTTCTTGTGTTACTATGCTTGGTTGATATTTCTATCTTGGGACTGTTTTATTAATATTGTTTGCAATTACTTTGTTTATTTCTCTTAAAATATTTATGTGGATTCTTGGACGATTTGTTGTTTTGAAGTGCACATTCATTTGCGTTGGTTTTTTTAAGTACTATTAGTGCCTTATTTAATACTATTTATATATAATGTTGACGTCTATTTAGACAAATTGTAGATGTCTATTTTTAATTGTAGACATCTATTTAGACAAATTGTGAATAACCTACTTATACTAGGCAGCATTTAAGAGTTCAAAAAAATTTGAACACTTATTATTTTTTATAGAACACAACCAGTATTCAAAATAATAATGAATATCAAACATCTATATAATTAAATTAGTTGATTTTAGTTATTCTATTAATTTTCTGTTTTGAGATGAAACATTATATAAACTATCAATTATTTTTTGATAAACTAATATAGGTCAAACCCTACTTTTTACTAATTATGTAAATATTATAATTAAAAATCCAAAAATATGAATAAAATCACATCTCGCTTGCTTGGATTATAGCAAGATTTAAGGCTAAATTCAATGGGTCGAAAGGCAACATGCATTTTTCACATAAATGCCCAATTCATCACATGCACTGCACATTATTTAATAAATATTTATGTTCAAGAAATTAAGCAAATTCATTTGACCAACCACATTAATTATTATCGTTAAGGCGTATCGCTTAATTAATTAGAATCCAACTCTGTCGTTCTGTCACGTTTAGTCATATGCTTCTTTGAAATTTCAGTACTACTACTTTATATATCAAAATTATCAAACATAATCACGATTAGATATCTACTAATCAGACATTTTATTCATGATTAAAAAAAAAGAATCATTCATATGATATCTACTCCAAATTCTATGATTTTAATCATATAATTTACATCAATCAAATTCATTAGATCACAAATATCTACCATTATACAATTATTACAAATCCTAGAACATGAAAATCAAATGATCTAGAAAGTAATTTTAGTCTAATTTTAAATATTCATTTTAGTTTTATTTAAATTATAAATGTACTAATCCATATAACAATTAGAATACATATTCTATAATTAAACATTTACAGCAAACATAATTTGAATTAGTGAGCTATTAAAAAAATGCATCATCCGAGAAGAGCAATTAAACAAACTAAGGAACATGAAGTTACACGCCTTCCAAGCGCAGATGATTCATAGGTTGATAGCTTATGTGTATTGGACATTGAAAACATTGAAACTAAAAATAAAAAAATTAGGTACTACAAGTATAGTCAATAAATTTTTATGATTTCCCGTGTAAGCATTATGGTTATATTGGCTATTAAGAATTTTGGTGAGTACGAAGAGCATGCAACAAGTTTAATGCAAATTTATTATATTTATATGGCTTACATTTACATCTCACCATTTTATCTTTTCTACCCACTCAAAACAAATCTCAGTTTGAAAAAGAAGAAGATTTCTCTACAGCACACAATACCTACCTGCAGTTTCTTATTTATTAGTTTAAATATTTGTTGGTTTGACTGTCATATAACATCTTTGAATGAGGAAGGTTACGAGGTCTTTGGTTATTTCAGGCAAGAGAGGAAGACTTGGAGAAGTAAACAATGGTGAGTAGTCAATCTTTTAATGTTTTTGTTCTAATGTATTTGTATCAAACTTAAATCAATAAATATTATAGGCTACAAACTTTTTTCATTAATTTATTTTCTACCCATATATTTCTGCTATTTTATATTCAATGATTTTTCTATCAATTAAAATACAAACACACACAAAATAAACACAATCAAATAAATTGCTGGTAAAAAAATGGAGTATGATATTAATATAAATAAACTTATCTTCTTTCAAAAATGGCTTATATTCTCTTAAGCTTGTGTTTTGGTAACCCGAGCAACACGTCAAAAGGGTTGTCTTGAACTACAAAAAAAAATCCATGTCAGTTTCAAACAAGGAAAAAAACAGTTTACAAGTCGATTCGAGAATTTTTCAAACCAAGTCGATTTCGTAAACCAACCCGACCGACCGACCCGACCCAACCCGATTCGGTTGGGTTGGGTATGGTCGATTTTGATTTTTTTTTTTTTTGGGGGGGGTGGGGTGGGTGGGGTCTAGAGGTGGTTAGGAATGTTGTATGAAAGAAAATAAGCAATTGTCAAAATAATCATTCTTGATTGTTCTAATTAGGGAAAAGTAAGGTTCACTATTAAAATCAATTGAAAATTTGAATGCAGAATATAGACAAAAACACAATATAAAGTATAAACAAAAAAAAAAATTATTTTAACGACACAAAAATGGATTATGAAATAAAAAAAACAGTTCACCACAAATAAAAAAAACGGTATATGAAAAAAAAAGATTAAAAGAAACAAGTATTATCTAACTTGGGTCCATTTTGTAATTTCTCGCTTGGTCGGTGGATTTCCGAAAGAATGGAATAGAACTCGAAGAAAGCAAGATTCAACGAAGACGGGTCGATGGCGATTCTTTGTTCTTGAGGAAGGAAGTGTGGAATAGATTATTAGGTTTTGTTATTTTCACTTTTTGATTTGGGTTGGTGTATAATGGAAATGGTAATTGAAATGGGTTTTGCGCCATGTGTTGGGTTTGGGTAGGTTATTCTTTGGCTGCGTTTCTCGTTTCTGGTTTTTTTTTTTTTTTGGGTCAAAAATTGGGAATGAAAAAAAAAAAAAAATTGTTGGTTTTAAGTCGGTTTGGACCGGTTTGGGTCTCTAAAACTGACCTGTTTTTCATGCTAAGAACCGACCCAAACCGTACTTATTTTTATGTTGTATGTGTGTTTGCTTATTTGTTTTTTTTTTTTCTTTGGGCCGGTGACAAGATATATTGAAAATAGTATATCTTATGGTTTGTTCGGGTGTTATTTTTGAGTCTCATATTATTTTTTTATATTATTAATGTAAAATTTGTAGTTAAAAAGTAGTTTCAAAAAATGTGCGTGGTTAAAAAGTGATTTGGAGAAATGTGAGAAAGAAATTTGTGTTAAAATAGTGTGTTATATGTCAAACTCAATTTGAGCATAAATTTATTTGCTGAGATATACAAACTGATGATATTACAAACTCTCACATTGAGAAGAAATACATTGAAATTATTTTGAAAATACTATTTTTTAAAAGATTGAAAAATATTTTTGCTTTCACAATTTGATAATCATACTTTTTTAAAAAGAATGAAAAATATTTTCGTTTTGTCTTTTTGATAGATCTTGATAATTACATAGGTGGACTAAAATTGATTTTTAGTAAAAGAAATCAAGATAAATTTTGTTGTTTTTGAGATGATTTTTATGGTTATAAAGTGATTTTGAGAAATGTGTGTGGTTAAAAAGTGATGTTGATCTCCGTGTCCGTTTAAATGGATTGTTTAAACAACCTTGCCAAATAGAGACTTTTTTATTGTTTAGTATTTTTATATTATGTAGCTCAACAAATTGAATTAGACACATATTGTTTGTCGAGACTATTCATTCAATTTTGTATATTATATAAAATAAATTTTTATTAACTTTTTCTTTCAATTGCAATTAATAGAAAATCATTTATTTATCAAAATTAGCAATGATGAATGTAAAATTCACATTTTGCTTCTATGGTTCTCAAAATCACTATAATCTATTTGATGCAATAGAATTTTATAGAAAATTTCTCATATGTGATGTTTTCTATTTGATCTTTTTATTGAAGATAAGAAATCGAAATGAAATTATATGGTTCTAATTAATTAAGCTTTTTGTGACCAATTTTTTTCGAAAATTGATATTTGAGGAAGTGAAGATTACTTTTCATGAAATTGATACCTTCTTTCTTTATCTTCATTTTGAATATTAGATGAACTATAAGAGATTTTAATACATTGTTTCTTTAGAATTTGGTTTTTTCAAATTTAATTTTTATCATTTGTAATAATTTTATACTATAATTTTCTGAATGATGAAATCAAAATATACTAAATACTCTTCCAAATTTTTTTTGGGTGGTTTTCGTGTTTACAAACAATGTATCTACTAAAATAAAGTTCCAAACTCTCATTATGGAATTTTTTTCAAAAATTATTTAACGTTATAAGTTATATAACATGCAGAGAACTCTGAACTAGTCACATAGCGGTCAAACGGATGTTTGGAAGATCATATTATACGCACGACTAGAATGCAAAATATTATAGGGAACTTCTCTAGCTCATTGTCTGTATCACCTCTAAGCGATATCACAAACGGTAATTTGCACTTTTTTTTATCAAATATAAAATCCATATTTATGATGTTGTGTACTTCTAATGAATTAACTAATAAGTTTCATATTTCAATGTAGTGGGTCCTAGACGATTTTTATTTACAAACCTTGTGGCACATCAAAGGTTGGTCAAAGCAATATCTACACCTACAAAAGAACCATATGCAAGTAATTCAATTGAAGTAAATGCAAGTAATAATTCATCAGCGATTAGCACGTTGTGCAATATAGGGATTGTTCATGCAATTAATTGTCCATCTAATTCGTCTTTCCATAATGTTGAAGAACATATAGATGACCGACATGGTAGATTGAATGACAGTAAGTATTTTCCTCAAATTAAATGTTTTTCCTAATAATCGTAAGATAATTCATTCTAACAAGATAGTAGTTTAATTTCATTTCTTTGAAATTCATGACAGATATAACTTCTAATGATGAAGATAATGTCGATGGTATACACTCACGAATCCTGATTTTTATTGGTGTTATATGTTATTTTATATGTTGATTTATTTGAAATTAACTTTGTTGGGTATTAGATGTTGTAGAAGATGGATTGAAAAGTAATGTTGGAAATAATTCGAAAGGTAAATTGTGTGTTTTTATTTTATAATTATTTCTTATATTTCAGTGCATTATGTAGTTTCCACGATTTATTTAAAGTGACATTCCATTATTAATTACAATATATTTAATCAATTGTTTTCTAGAGTACTGGGACCTTAGAAATTCCGACCACAAATGTCAATTTTGTGGAGCTATATTTTGATATGAGGAGAGAATAGATAGACACTATAGATCGTCAAAGCAAAAATTTCCTTTGTGTTGTATGCAAGGAAAAGTAAATTGCCATGTATGCAAAGTCCTCCTCCGATGCTCAAAGAATTGATATTTAGAACAAATGAGAAGAGTAAACATTTCACCCAGAAGATCCGATCGTACAACAATATGTTCTATTTTACTTCTATAGGAGGAAAGATTGATCCCAGTCTAAACAAAGGAAATTCTCCTCCTGTTTTTAGGCTACACGGTGAAAATTATCATTTAATTGGAAGTTTATTGTCACCTGAAGGTTCAGCTCCAAAGTTTACTCAATTGTATATTTATGACATCGAGAATGAAGTAGCAAACAGAATGCAATGTGTTAGGTAAATAACTATTTATCTTAATATTTAATTTTATTTCATTGAGAATTTGCATTCCAATCATATCTTATATATATATATATATATATATATATATATATTATGATTTTATTCAATAATTGGCAACCTCACAGGCAAAATAGCAGTGAAAATATGTTCCATGATTAGATTGTATTAGAGTTAAAATCAATGCTAGACATGCATAATGTATTGGTGAAAACATTTAGGATGGCCAAAGAAAAAAATATTGAAAAGAATTGCTCAAATATGAGACTCATGTTGATTGGAAAAAGGAATCATGATGCAAGGAGGTATAATATGCCAACAGTTGAGGAGGTTGTAGGGTTGCTTCTAGGTGATTTTGATATGTCTCTTGGTGATAGAGATATTGTAGTGGAGACTCAAATTGGAGAATTGAAGCGTATTAGTGAATTGCACCATTCTTATCTTGGACTACAATATCCTTTGATTTTTTCATATGGTCAGGATGGTTATACTAAGAATATTGAACTTTGGAATGAAGGGACGAAAAAAGGCCGTGGGAGGATAAGAGTTAGCATGCGAAAGTACTTTGCATATAGATTACAAGAAATGGATGGTGAATCTCCAATAATATTCTTCACAAGAAGATTATTCCAACAATTTGTCGTTGATGCTTACACCATGATTGAGTCATCTTGGTTGCTCTACTTTCGAACACACTAAAAACAATTACGGACAGATATGTACAAAAATATAAGTGATGCAATTTTAAGGAGAGAGACCAAATCCATCATCACTTGGGAAACGTGTCATATTACCAGCTAATTTTACTGGTTGTGCATGGTACATGGTGCAAAACTATCAAGAAGCAATGACTATATGCCGAAGAATTGGCTATCCTAATTTGTTTATCATATTCACATGTAATCCAAAGTGTCCATAAATAGTGCGATTTGTTGGAAGCAAGGGTTTAAGACCTGATGATCGACATGATATATTCTGTAGGGTTTTAAGATGAAATTATATGGTTTGATTAAAGATCTTAGAAAGAACAAAATTTTTGGAACAGACAGGGCATGTTTCAAAAATTCAGTTCTAGATTTATATAAATTCAATCTTTTAACATCCTTTAAATTATTATTCATGTAAAATGCAAATATTTCGCTAAATTTTGAATTTTTAATATTTGTTGCAGTAATATACACCGTAGAGTCCCAGAAACGTGGATTGCTGCATGCACACATTTTGCTATTCCTTTCATCGCAAGATAAATATCCTATAGCAGGTGATATTGATCGCATTATCTCGGCAGGAATTCCTGATGAGGTGTCAGATCCTAATTATTACAATGTCGTTCAAGATTTCACGGTGCTTGGACCATGTGGTATTGCCAGGAGTTCTTCACCATGTATGTCAGATGGGGGCTCTTATAAATATTTTTCAAAAAAATTTGTTGAATTTACCAGTATTGATGAAGAATGTTACCCAATCTATAGAAGGAGGGATGACGGAAGACGGTCTCTAAAAGTAGTATTGACCTTGATAATAGATATGTGGTGCCTTATAATCGTTTTTTGTTAATTAAATATGGTGCTCACAGCTCATATAAACGTTGAATGGTGCAATCAATCGCGGTCTATAAAATATTTATTCAAGTATGTCAACAAAGGACATGATCGTGTTATAGCAACCTTTTACCAGAGCTCTGGAGATTGTGATTCAGGAAAAAATGTTGACGAAATAAAAATGTACTACGATTGTAGGTATATATCACCTTGTGAAGCTGCGTGGAGAATTTTTGAATTTGATATTCACTATAGGGACCCCCAGTTGAACGTTTGAGTTTTCATCTTCTAAATGAGCAAAGTGTTATTTTTTCGGATTTGGATCCTATTAATGAAGTTGTTAATAGACCCCACTGTAAATGAGAGTATGTTTTTGGCTTGGATGGAAGCAAACAAGAAATATGATGAAGCTAGGGGACTTACTTATGTTGAATTCCCTACTAAGTTTGTATGGAAACCAACATTGAAAGAATGGCCACCAAGGCAAAAAGAGTTTTCTATTGGACGAATCTTCTTTATTCCTCCAGCTAGTGGAGAGATGTATTATTTGAGATGCATTTTGAATATAGTCCGTGGACTTACAAGCTATGAAGAAATGAAAACAATGGATGGAGTTAGGTATAATACTTTCAAAGATGCATGTTATGCCCTAGGTTTATTAGACGACGACAAAGAATACGTTGATGGAATTACTGAGGCTAGCCATTGGGCATCTGCAAATAGTTTGAGAAGACTTTTGCCACTCTATTGTTGTTTGGAACATTGTCGCGACCTGAGTATGTTTGGGACAAATGTTGGAAATATCTATCAGATGATATATTATATATGCGAAGAAACATTTTGCAGCATCAAGGTATTATAACTGTTATCCGATGGTTTATTTAAATTTGTAAAATTAATAAATACACTTTTTATTTTTATTTTGCCTTTTGAAAATACGTAGAGTTGGAGTTGAGTGTTGAGGAGATAAGAAACTATTCTCTTTCAGAAGTTGAGAAGATACTACGAGGCAGTGGAAAGAGTTTACGTGAATTTAGTTCAATACCATACCCAGATTCTGGATACTTTACTAGCTATCGTAATAGATTAATACACGATGAATTGAGATACAACAAAAAATCCTTGTGGACAAACTACCAAATAATAGTTTCAAAATTAAATGATGAACAAAGATGTGCATATGATACGATTATGAAAGCGGTTGAACTTGGTAAAGGTGGCGTTTATTTCATGTATGGTTATGGGGGAACAGGAAAAATCTTTGTGTGGAAAACACTATCTGCAGCTATACGCTCAAAGGGAGAAATTATATTAAATGTGGCGTCAAGTGGTATAGCTTCTCTTTTATTGGATGTTGGTAGAATTGCACACTCTAGATTTGCAATTCCATTGAATCCAAATAAAGATTCAACATGCAATATTAAACGAGGGACTCCTCTTGCAAAATTGATTGTGAAGTGTAAACTCATTATTTGGGACGAAGCACCAATGATGAACAAATTTTCTTTGAAGCATTGGACAAGAGCATGAGGGACATCATGAGGTTTAGCAATCTGATGAGTATGGAATTTCCATTTGGAGGGAAAACTGTGGTTTTTGGATAAGATTTTCATCAAATTCTTCCGATAATTCCAAAAGGAAGTACGCAAGACATTGTGCTTGCAACTATTAATTCATCATACTTATGGAGATATTGTAAAGTTTTAAGATTGACCACCAACATGAGGCTCCAAAATCTTGATTCAGAAACTGAGTGTGCTCAGTTGAAATTATTTTCCAAATGGATTTCTAACATTGGAGATGGTAGAATTGGTGGTCCTAATGATGGTCATGGAACCGTTGAGATACCGAATGATCTTTTAATTACTGAATTTGATGATCCAGTCGATGCTATTGTAAGTAACACTCATCCGACCCTTTCAGACGACATTCATGACACGTCGTATTTACAGGGAAGAGCTATTCTAGTGCCAACTATTGATGTTGTGGAATCGGTGAATGAATATATGATATCACTTACTTCAACTGAAGCAATTACCTATTTGAGTTCAGATTCTACATGAAGATCAGATACAAATGTTGATCTGTTATATGATATTCACACACCTGAGTTTTTGAATGGGATTAGATGTTCTGGTGTGCCTAACCATGAATTGAAGTTGAAGATTGGCACTCCAGTGATGTTATTGAGAAACATAGACCATTCAATTGTTTGTGTAATGGAACTAGATTGGTGATTACAAAATTTGGCAAACATGTCTTTGAAGCGAAAATCCTTCTTTGGGCACAATGCAGGGCATACAGACCTTATACCTAGAATGACATTGACGCCTTTTGACCCTAGATTACCTTTCAAATTTACAAGGAGACAGTATCTTCTAATTGTTTCATATGCAATAACAATCAATAAGAGTCAAGGACAATCTCTATCGCACGTAGGTTTGTATTTGAAAAGACTGGTATTCAGCCATGAACAATTATATGTTGTTGTGTCAAGAGTCATATCGCGCGATGGATTGGAGATACTAATCTGTGATAAAGTCGGGCGACCATCAGATTCAACAACGAATGTAGTGTATAAGGAAGTTTTCCAAAATCTATAATATTTTTGTTGTATGTGTGCTATTTTCTTTTCATTGTATTTAAAATTTTAACTTTCTGCTTCTTCATAGTGATTTTCACTTAATCAATTTCAAAATCTCTTTACTTTTTAATATTATGATATTATTCATGTTGTGTACCTCGTGCCCCGTGCATCGTACGGGTGAGACACTAGTGATAGTAATAATACAAAACAAAATTATTATTAAATGCTCAAATGTTGATTTTGAAGCATAGAACAATTTTAAAACAATGGTTTATCAAATACTTATCTGATTCTTTTTACAACTAATTCCTTCTGCAGCACAACAAGAGATGATTGTCTTAAAAGCACGACAAAGTCTAAAACCCTTTTCTTAAATTTATGTTAAATCCCGATCTAGTCGAGAAAAAACAAAATACTCGCACACAAATAATACTTAATTCCCATGGTAACGTTGACATGAATATTGAAAAATGAAGAGCAATGCAAAGATTATTTTAAAAAAAAAAAACTAAACACATCTTTCAACACCACATATATTAGACATGAAAAGGTCAAAATTGGCCACATTTGAATTCTACCTTGAGCTCTATGTGCACGATACGTCCGTCTTGCCTTCTAGAAAAAAGTTGCCCGACATAGAAGGTCTTCCACCACGAGGTCGGTACGATAACTCTAATACTGTCACCTTAACCCAGTGTATTCGGTGGCGCCTTAATATGATCATGTTTAATTCTTGGCCTTACAATCCACATTTAATAATCACATGTCAACCACGAACCTTCCCCAAGGGCCTTGATCCCGAGGTCACCATGCAAGTCACCCACAAGAACTTCATAGGTCCGATCTCTCTAGCTTGAGATGCCTAATGATCGACCTTTGGGTTGGCTCAAGGTATGACTTCAACCTCACTATAGGTCATTGACCTCGTAACTTGCTGCACCTAGTAACCTCAACTTCGAGCCTTTAGAGACCACGTTCTCTTTGCTAGCCTTAAACATATATCCTCAAATGAGGTCTTGTTCCCGATCTCGGTAGACATAGCCACCAACAAGGTAGTATGGAATAGACACTTGCCCTACACTCGATTGGTCGTGGGCCACACCTTTGGTTTGTCCCACCTAATCTCATTAAAACTCTAACTTAGAAGTCCTACTACAACTCTATTATATAGTCACAGTCTTCTTACAACTCTTGTCCTACCAAGTAAAGAGTCCCAAGCATACTAGGGGTCTTAAACTATCAAATTACATGACACCTTACATGTGTCTTAATAAGAATTACATCTCAACTTTATAAATACTTGACATTCATGCATTTTTAAGATACGCTTTACATTATTCAATTTATACACACATATATTCACTCGTTAACTGACTTAAGCATCATAGGCACTACGATGTCAATATCCATCGCCTTTGTTTTAGGTTATAGGAAACTTAGTTCATGAGCTTAGCTCAAGTCCATACTGTTCGAGCTCGGGTACATTTACGATTTTTGGCATATATACACACAAGATCAAATGATGTATAATTGTTAAAGCATGTTTAGTACGATGGATTAAATTGTATAACAAATAAACACTTTATTAACATGATTAATAAAGTGGAGCAAATGTTATTGGACAATATATATATATATATAAAAGTTATAATCTTAGTTCACTATACTCCTTGGTACTGTCGAAAGACTCAAAACATATCTTTATGCATTGATTAATTCTTTCTAAATGCACACTAAATCGCACGACATATCTTGGCCATGTTAGATTTTTTTACTTGATATTATCCTAATTAAAATAGTAATCGGATTGGTTTTTCTATCCCACATAGAAAAAGTTTGTTTTAGTTTCTTCCTTGTAATGAAATTGTTTAAAATCTCACTTTGGAAAAAGAAACTAAAAGCTCGCCTTTTTTGCCTTCCTATATAAAGTGCTTCTTGTTGGTATTTAATTTATCCTAAAGTATAAGATAGTTATGGTCTATCTTGGAGTGAGACTTGGGGATCCTTTGTAGTCTCATCATGTTCATGCTAAGTGAGCTTTTCTTAAAATGTAAATTCTTTGGTGTACTTGGAGGGTTTGGAGTGTGTGAGAGAATTATTGTGTGATTGTAAGAACTTTTTACACAATGGCATTTTTTTACGACCCATGGTTTTTCTTCGGCTTTGGGGTTTTCTACGTAAATCTTTTCTCCAATGTTTATATTTTTTGTCTCCTAAATATTTATCTGAATAAGGATCCTGTAGACAAATCATGAATTTTATCTCAATTCTCAACAGTAGTATCAGAGCATCAAGTTGTTTAGAGTGTTGGAGCACAAAGAAGATACATTAGATGTCAAATACGATGTGGTAAAGTTTGACATAAGAATCAATTTTAGACTGTGGCAACTACAAGTCAATAATGTTTTAATTTAGTTTGGACTGCACAAGGATTTGGAAAGATGATGGAACCTTGTTTTCGACGGACGTGGACAGTCTAGAACGTCAAGAAAAAATATTCAAGAGATGGAGCGGGTTCAATTAATTGCTCAAAGTTTGTAAATAGAGATACTGACAATGTGACTAATAGTGTGTATTTTTTCTCTCATGAGAGACAATGGTGTCCTTTGCAAAAGATATTTTCATTCTTATGACACATCTCTAGTTGTCAGATACGGGATGTGTTACTACTAGCAAGTTACAAATATGCAAACATGCATTGGTTTGGATTGATGCAGGGCGTGTGATGGAATTTATGTTGAGGACTTATGAACTCTCGAGAAAGCCAAACATGGGACATGGGGTTACACTATAAATTTTAGCAAGTTTGTTTGATATGAGCCGATTTGAAATTCTTAGAATTTCTTGATTCTAAGTGTGTATACAATTTATGGTAGAGTGTGGTAATTCTATATTGTAAGAATTGTGGTTGTAAAAGAAAAATGTTCACCAAAATTTTCACAAGTGGTGTGACCAAAAGGCTGAAGAGACGGGGTTGTGACATAGGTACATTTTTCAATTTAAAGGAGACATGGAAGAATTCTTATTTAATGGGGTTAATTTGACAGGCGGTCATTGAAGTTTCAGCAAAATTATAAAACAGTCGCTCAAGTTATAAAGTTTCAGTGCTGGTCAATGAAGTATACTAATGCGTTCACCAATAGTCACTCTGTTAAATTTTCATTGTAAATTGATTACGAGTCACCATTAAGTATCCACGTGACATACAATCGGTCAATATTTGACAAAAATTGACGTCACGTGGACTTAATATACTAATAACAATAAATTTAGACCACAAATGATACACCTAAACACATGAGAACCTAGCTATAATTTATGGAAAATATCTAAATCAGATCCAAAAATTATTTGCACAACCCAATTTAACCAATTAGCGGAGGGAAAGGGGGATGAATTAAGGTTTGGTATCATTTTTGGGGAAATTGGGTTATGCAAATAGTTTGGGGATCTGGTTTAGATATTATCTAAAAATTACAGCTAGGTTCTCATATTTTATGTACATCCTTTGTGATCCGAATTTATTATTATTAGTATATTAAGTCCATGTGACATCAATTTTTGTCAAATATCGATCGATTGTGTTCCATGTGGATATTTAATGGTGACACGTCATCAATTTACGCTGATAATTTAACAGAGTGGTTGTTGGTGAACTAATTAGTATACTTCAGTGACCAATAAACTTTGTAACTTTGTTATTGTTTTATAATTTTGTTGAAACTTTGGTGACCGCCAATAAAATTAACCCTATTTAATGACATTAGGTTTTTATTGACTTGGTATTTTCTTAATTAAAATACAAATTGTATTTTATTTAGAATATACTTGTTTTTAGTTTCCTACTTGTAAAGGATGTCTTAGAATTCGCATTGGGAAAGAAACGGGTTATTAACATAAATTTCCATCTTTATTCTGCAAATTGTAAATATACTAGATTGAAAAAAAGAAATAAAATAATACTAAATAGTAAATCAAAATAACAGATTTAGTAGATAATAAATGCATTCTAACAATTATCACCCATTCTATTTTGGTACGGACTATCATCTCATAATCATCTCTAAAATTGAATTTCAAACACCACATTTCTAGACTTCTTCAACAAGATATAGTTTCACAATCGGATTTTTGTATAATCCGTCTCTATTACTGAAGATTGTAGCCGGAAGGTATTACAATGATTTATAGTCAAGAACATAGTTGAATCTTTGTGAATGAAAGGAACATGTGACTAATAACTAACGTTGTTACTGCATAACATGCAAATTTTCATAGACATGTCGGATTCGTAACATTCATCATTGACGATAGTTATTTGATTGTTGAAATTGAGAATTTAACATCAAGAAGAGTTCACCGGTATGTATCTGATTTAGTTTGTATTAAGTGTTTTGATTATTTGAATTTTTATAAATCTAGAAAATTAAAATCACAAATTGAACTATTGAATTATATTAATTACTGCAACAATGTTGTATTTATATAATTATCCAAAATTGTTGTTGGATCATTATTGAAACAAAATTAGGTTAGATACTACACACTAAACTCTAATGAAATGGTCCATGATAATAATCTGTATTCTGCGTTTAGTAACATCATTGAATTATTGAATTGTATTAATTACTGCAACAATGTTGTATTTATACAATTATCCAAAATTGTTGTTGGATTATTATTGAAACAAAATTGGGTTAGATACTACACGCTAAACTCTAATGAAATGGTCCATGATAATAATCTGTATTTTCTGCGTTTAGTAACATTATTTACAATTAGTATCATTTGTCGAAAACGACTATAAAGATCTGGATTAGACAGAGAGTGTTCATTATATAATATGTTTATTGTATTGACATTTTGATTGTTAATGAATTAACTAAATTTTTAACTTAATTGTTATTGAATTATTCCCTTCAATTACTGGAAAATAACGTAATCGTTACTGAAATAATACATTGTTAATGAATTAAAGTAATTGGAATACCTCTATATGGATTAACATAAATATAACTCAATTATTCTTTTCAATATATCTGCACATTGTTAATCTCCTTCAAAAACAAAAGAATGAGCATGCATGTTAGATGTTAATGAACAACGTATTAAAGTTGTAATTTGTGGTACAAATATGGAAAGAAACGCTGAGAATGGTTAGATTTGGAAGGTATTTTGAAAATGATGTGTTAATTACTCATCTAATCAATGGTGATAAGAATTAGTGCATGAAATTTAGCAAATTAGTTACTGATTGTATTTGAATCTAAAATAGTTAAATTTGTTTTTTGTTAATATATACACTAAAATGAAATGTGGTATCGTTGAAATAAGTTATTTTATCCAATAAATGTCTAAAATTTGAAAAAGTAGGTGTGGCTCCTAATTATCACAAAAGAAACTACCACCCTATTTGGGATGATTTTAGAGCCCAATAAAAATAATCAAAACTTTTTTTAGTTGTTTGGTAAATTTAAGAAAAACTGGTTGTAGAATAATTGGTACCATTTTGTAACATATTTTAAAAAGCAGCAAAATTGCAAATTCTCATATTTTACTTTTAGCTTATCCAATGATTGATAATTAAAATACTAATATTAACCAAAATTAATTAAATTAATTTATTTTCCACTTGGACTATGCTTTTATTTTTATAATTTTATAAATATTGAGATTTAATATATCAATTTATTTAATTTATAATTACTATAGTGAATACATTATCTTAAAAAAATATTTCATTATATTACATAATGTTATAAATTATAAATAAAAAATACTACTACTACTACTACTACTACTACTACTACTAATAATAATAATAATAATAATAATAATACAAAATATCATTATTATAATTAAAGGTAATTGACACAAAATATCTATACCTTTCTAAGTGATTGTGTAAATTACTTATGAAATTTTGACATTTTCACCATCAAATCCACATTTACGTGCACAAAACACCCATCCATCCACTGCCATCCAAAAACTTTGTTAAGTGGCCTCTTCAACACGACTCGTACTACTTTGGAATGGTACTTTTGTCCTCACACAACAATACTACAATACCATATACACTTTACAACACAAATACATAAAAAGAAATAAAAAATAGACTCCATATACTGATGAAAAACCAAAGTCATAGAGGTATTAACAATTGTAGAAAACCAAAATTCACAGTAATTGGTGTATCATCTTCGGTATGTCTGAATATTGGAGGTAGTATTTCATTTTGGGAGAAGAAGATTTTATATGATATCTGTAAGATTAAACAAAAAAAAAAAAAAAAATTCCACGAGAACAACCAAAATTGAAAATCTAAAAAACTCTTCCTCCACTCAAACAACAAAGCCACAAATTGTAAATGAAATGAAGCAAACAAAACACTTTCGAACTCGCCAACAGACGTCTGACGACAATTTCGACAATGCACAGTTAGAAGTGGGAGATTTCATTGACGAAATAGAGAAGAAAAGGGGAAAATTTTATTATTCGTGTGTGTCGATTTATTTTTCTTCGTTTGAACAATGTGAAATGAGAAATAGTTGTTCAGACAAAAATACCCTTCCAAAGTGGTACGAGTCGCTTAACGACGTTTTTTGGATGGCAATATACGAAAAATTGTGTTTTGCGTAAGCAAATGTGGATTTGATGGTGAAAATATCAAAATTTCACAGGTAATGATGATTTGCATAATCACTTCGAAAGGTATGGAACATTTTGTCCCAAGTATCTTTATAATTAATGTTCATTTTAGTAATTGTATACATGGAAAAAAATTACTTTTTGTTACAAACGCTAAAATGTTGATTTTAAAATACATAACAATTGTAAAACAAAAGTTTACTAAACACTTAACTAATTTTTTTCACGGCTGATTCTTTTTCAGTACAACAAAAGCTGATTATGTTTAAACCATATCAATACCAAACCAAGTCTAAAAGCCCTCAATTTGTTTTCCTATGTAAATGATCTCTCATTAGTACTTTATTTATCTCAATTTGTGATATAGTTATAATCTATTCTGGGGGTGAGACTTGTAGATCATTTGTAGTCTCGCTCGGTACATACTAAGTGAATATTTCTTTATATGTAGATTATTGGGTGTACTGGGAGTGCGGGCAGGGGCGATCATGTGATTTTCAGGGTTTGAGATGAATTCCATAAATTAGACCTCCAATGGACCCTATAAATTTTAGTATACATTCAAAACATACAAGTCTTTTACACAATTAATTGTTAACTTAAAACTTAAAAAAAAAAAAAAACAACAACAAAAACAACAAACATGTGCCAGAGTAATATAGATGGAGCGCTTCGATTTTGGGACATATTTGTACAAATTTTTTTGGTCCTACTTTAATAATCACAATTTTTTTAAAATAAAAATGATCCCCATTCAGTTTTGAGCCAGAGGCGATTGCCTCACTCGCCTCGTCCCAAATCCGGGCCTGAGCGCGGATGCGTGAGAGAATTACTATGTGATTGCAATATTTATTTACATAGTAATATTTATTTTATGACCAATTGTTTTTCTCCAATTTTGAAGTTTTTTGTAAATCTAGTTTTTCTTTGTTTATATTTTTCTGTCTCTTAAATATTTTTCTAAACAAGTATCATATGGATAAATCAGATAATTGTTATCAATGCCAACTTGTCAAAATTTGATTGTTTTATATTTTCAAATTATGATATAACCCATATACACGACGCTAAGGGTGCACGAATTACGTTGTGTTGGATTAGAAACATATGTTTAAGATGAATTGTATTAAGGTGAATTAAGGTGTATTGTTTTATTATGGTGTCTTGAACTACACCATATTAAAAAAATGTGCAAGTATTGTAAAATTAAAATTCTATAACAATATGTTTGTTAGAGCTTTAAAAAAGTGAACTTACTAATTATTTACTTATAAAAAATACTTTTAAGTAAAAAGTTTAATTATAAGTTTATATATTTAAATTAAACTAACTTCTTCCCCATTATTTATCACATGGTGAGTGAATAATCTTGTTTAATCTCATCTTATAAGAGGATAAGAAGAAACAATTTCGATTAAATCTGAAATTATTTAAACCAAATATAAAAATATAATTAAATAAGATAATCTTTATTTGGGTTCATAAAATGTCATGCACGTCTGCAACGATTCACTAAATACGTCTAGAAACATTATATAATATTTTAATAAATAAGATAATGGTTGATTTGAGTTCATAAAACGTCATGCACATAGTTGCATTGATATTCATAAATTATTGAGGTAGATACATTACATTATTTAATTGTCAAATAATTTTTGTGTATTGAAAATACACACTCTATTTAAGTCATAATTTATAATCAATTGATCTTATTGAGGGATCAAATATGTCTAGAATCGAAAGTACATCCAACTACAAGCATTTAAAACCCTATTTATAATCAAATTTAATATCTAGCATGGCAAAATTTTCACACCTATTGCGTCTATAGAATTTTAATCTAGATATTAAAAAAAAAATATAGTTACTTCTATTTTACCGGTCCTAATAATTAATTCTCGCTGTCTTTTCACTTAATGAAAAGAATATAATATTCAAAAAAAAAAAAAAAAAAAAAGACAAAACTTGCCCAACTCTAGAATCTTGAGAAAAACTAGTCACAAGTAATGCTTAAATGAACTTTCAAACGTGCCCCATAATGGACCTGAAAGTCGAACAAGTGACTTATTATCAATAGACATGTCAAGATACTTCAACTACCCATTGATTAGCAAATTAATAGTGTTATGCCACATTGCAACTCTATAAATGATACTTCTAGATCTTTTATTTTAGTCTTTGTAGAATATGTTTAAAACGTAATATTTAACAAGTTCGAGAAATTTTAAAACGTAAAGTAATTAAAATATTATGTGTTGTATTGTGAAGTACTACATAATATTATCAAGTAGAGATGGCAAAAATATTCGATCCGCTCCGAACCCGATAGATGCCCGATTCGAATGGAGAGAAAAATACCTGATCCGCAGATCGACGGGACGGATCGGGACAGATATCCGCGATCTGCCATGGATCTCGAGGCGGATCGGATCGGGGCTGTCCCGATTCGACCCGCCCGTATTTTAAAAAAAAGATTAAATTATAACAAGATAAAAAATTTGGGACAAGGGCTACAATTGCAATTTCAAATTTCAAATTTCTTAATTCCTAATTTGTTAATTCCTAAACCTAAGTTCTTGATTCCATAAAGTTATGAAGATGAGATGATAAACAATTTGTTTATTTTTTTTTTATTGCGTATTTTGGAGTATTCAATTTTTAATTAAGTAATTGATGTTGTTTGTTTCTTTTGGACATTTAATTAAGTAGTTAATGTATTTTAAAAATTTTGTTTAAACTCTATAATATAGTAGTAAAGCTTGTTTCAATATATTTTAAATTTTTTGAATGCAAAAAAAAAAAAAAAGGGATCAGTATACGAATCAAGACTCTGATCCGTATCCGATCCGCCTCAGAAAATAAGCGGTCGCAGGCGATTTGGATCTCCTACAATTATTACGGGGCGGACTTGGATCAGGCCGATCCGCCCCATTGCCATCACTATTACCAAGAATGCACGTTGAGATTATACCGTAAATTTAGAGCAAATTGTTCAGTGTGAAAGAAATTACAAGAATATGACAATTAATTACTCAAACTAGCACAAAAGACACGTGGCAAGTTCTATAAAAGAAATTATAGTAAATTTTCCAAACATGGTTCATCGGGCAAGAAAACCATACCCAACTTGTACATTGTGCTTTTCGGAGGATAAATAGCATTAGAGTTCCTTAACCTACCTTATGATAATGGAGAGGCCTAAATTCTTGATGTCTAGTAATTAGGATCTTAAACTTTTGTGTCTAAAGTTTTTTTGTGACGAAAAAATGTTAATTTAACTATTAAATAGTTTTTTTTTTTTAAATTAAAATAACAGTTCCACCCCTTTTTTTTAAAAATTAAAATAACAGTTCCACTCTTACTTTAATTTACTATAAATAATACTGAGAGTCCCTAATCCGTTTAAACTTTGTGACAATAAAGTATCGAAACTTTGATTTCTAGCACACGAGATTCCAAACTTTTAGAAAATATGCAAATGGGTCCCTTTTGTAAGTAAAAATGTCAATTTGACCATTAAAATGTCAAAATTTAAGTAAAATAGTTAGTGTATTCATATTTAATTTTGAATTAAAAAAATGAAGAAACAAAAAAAAAAAAAAGAAAAAACAAATAATCATCTTCTTCAATTTCAAACTACCCACCCCAACTCCAACGAAAGCGGTATATGTCATAATAATTGGTTTATATTTTCAAATTGCTGAAGAAATTATTGTTTGAATAGGTGGGGGAAATGCTTTTATATTTTATTTCTTTTTTACGATCAAATTGACGTTTTACGTCACAAAAATACCTCAAGCGAAGACATTTAAAAAGTTTGGAATCCCAGGGGCTAAAAATCAAAGATTCGAAACCTCATTATCACAAAGTTTAAAAGTTAAAAACTTCCAATGCTATTTACCTTAAATTAAATAAAGGTAGGTAGATTTCATCGATCATTTCATTGATCACTATCATTTCATTAACATTAATTGACATTTTCCGTCAAAAAATAACCTCATGTGCAAACATTTGAAAGATTTGTGATCCCAAATGCTAGAAATCAAATGTTTAAAATTCCATCGTCACAAAATTCAAAAGTTCGAAACCTCTATTACTATTTATCCTTTTTCTGAAGCAAATTGGGTGGTAGGTCACGTCAATCTTCTTACTTTATTTGTTCTCAACTAGTCGATAACATTTTTCGTACATGTTTAATATATAATATTGAATATTACAAAGAAAACTTTTTTAATCATATTTCATCCAATTTTTACATTTTAATCTAACCAATAAGTAATAAAAGAAGAAAATAAGGGCAAACCATATTAATCCAACACAATCTTAACCTTTTTATATATATATATATATATATATATTTATAATATATTCATCATACCTTTCATCATAAATCAATTTATACGATGTTAACAATGTCTAAATCTCCATTAAATCGTAGCACAACTCTCACGTATACAACTTTACAAAACTAGATTTTGTTTCCAACTTGAGTCGATACCCAGAAATTTGAGAACCAACTCTCTCTTTTTTAACTCAACTCAAATACGTCCAAACACTTAGATTTGGACAATTAAAGTGACACATATTGAACAATTTACTTTATATAAAACCTTAGCAATTTGCAACATTAATAACTAATATACAAAGTATTAGTGCAATACATACTCAGAAAAGCAGAATATGTTTGTCTTCCACTCCCCATCTCAACAGCTAAAATGAATTCAAAAGCTCCACACATTTTTCATCATAAAAGCATTCCACTTCCACATTATTGTTCCAACTATTGCATGGTCAGCTGAACTATTCATTCCCCTCCAAAAAATTTATTTTGACTAATTCATTCTATATTTGTTCATAATTCAGTAAACTCATATAATCGACTTCAAATTTATATTTATTAGTGTTGTACACGTTGCTCGAATATTCACGAGAACTAGTCAGAGAGGCTATGAAGCTAGTAAGGCACACCAGATTCTTTCACTAATTAAAACAGAAGTTCATCTACAAAATTGAGTGGGGGCCCCAACCATTCAGGGGCATTTATGAGGATAAAAACGACAACGTACCAACAGAGGCTGATAAGATGTATAATTTTTTCTCTCTTTTTCTAGAGATGAATAATGTCTACCCTTTTTTGATGCTAGCACTGTAAGCAATCATAATCATCTCTATTACCAAAAGTGGAATGTGTGCAAATAATTTGTAATTCACGGGTCCCAATTAAATAGAAAGAAAAAATAGAAATTTCTATTTTAGTATGTATAGGAAAGTTAACACGCTTTGTGGAATTGTTTATGGCACAAGTACTTTACAAATAAATAAAACTTTAATTTATTTTTCTTCTTTTAGAGTGGAGTATACTGCTCAAGATAGAAAACATCTCCAATGCACTCCGTTTATTACAATCTATGTATGTAGTAAAGTAAAATGATGCGAACTTCCAATCCACGTGTCACTACGCCTATAGAATAAGCGATCAAATTAAAATTTATCTCCAATGCACTCTGTCTAAAATCAAATTTCTTCGACTCACTCAAAATGCTCAGAAGTTCGCCTAAATAAAACGAACTTTTAGATGGAAGTTTATATTTTAAAATACACATTAGATAGATTGAGTCCTTGTTAGCATGCATTGGAGATGGTATTTTTATAATTCGTCTATATATCTTATGCCAAGACGCCAAAAAAATAATGATAAGGAGTGCGTTGTTGGAGATCGCCTAAACAAGTCATGTATGAATAGTATGAATGAACTAATTTGAGTAAAATGAAATTTTGATGACAAATGGAAGTATGGAACAATTGACTGACCCCCACCCCCACCCCCACCCCCACATACACTCCAATCTTGAAAGTTTATTATGAGTCATCCTTGCCCGAAAATTGAGTCTATGCCAGGATTATCTACCCCACTAGTTTGCTTTCACGCCATTCCCACATCAAACTATGAACTCCCTTTGCTAGATCCTTGTGCCCATATATATGTATCTCTCCTCCACATTTTTTTTTTCCTTCAAAGAAAAATGAGGCCATATGATCAAGCTTGTAGTGCAAGCAACGGTTCACCACCGCCTTCCTCGTCACCACCACCCCACCACCATCTTTTCAATGCACACCACCAATGCTTAGCGACTCTCAAGGGCCAGAACTCCTACACAACATCTCTTGTTCTTATGGGAAAATTTTTAATGAGTGGCTCTTCTAATAAGGAAATTTGTTTATGGAAACGAAACATGTTGAGCACCATGAACGACTACGAAAGTCTCACTGATAAAAATATGGTTGTGGCAGGAGAGGGTGCAGTGAAGGCTCTTGTAGTTTTGGCTGATAAAATCATTAGTGCTCATCAAGATCACAAAATTCGAATTTGGAAAATCGATAACCTGGACGACGATGAGCAGAAGATTACACAGTTGGCCACACTTCCAACGTTCAGTGACCGAGCGCTCAAACTTTTGTTACCCAAGAACCACGTTCAAGTTCGACGCCACAAGAAATGCACATGGGTTCATCATGTTGACACAGTATCAGCACTGGCCTTGTCAAGTGATGAATCCTTACTCTATTCGGTTTCTTGGGACCGGACTCTCAAGATATGGAGGACAGCCGATTTCAAATGCTTGGAATCAGTTGCCAATGCACACGATGATGCGATAAACGCCATCGTGTTAGCCAGCGATGGACATGTTTACACTGGATCATCTGACAAGAAAATCAAAGTATGGAAGCAAAGCTCAGAAAAAGGGAAGCACACCTTAGTTTCTACCCTGGAGAAGCACAATTCTGGGGTTAATGCAGTGGCACTGAGCAGAGACGGGTTGACGATGTATTCCGGTGCACGTGATCGGTCAATAGTGGTTTGGATGAAGGTGGATGGCAGCGGTGGCGGCATGGCAGGTGGCAGGGACGCTCCGGGGACACACCGAATCCATATTGTGTTTGGCCACTATATCAGATTTGGTGTGCAGTGGTTCAGCAGATAAAACTGTGAGAATTTGGAGAGGGATTGGGAAATTCTATTCTTGCTTGGCAATTTTGGAAGGACACAGAGGACCAGTGAAGTGCATAACCGTAGCATTAGATTATTCCAATCCATCAGATACAAAATCAAACTACCTCCTATACAGTGCTAGCCTGGACTGTGATATTAAAGTTTGGCAGATTAATCTTCTACCCTTCCTTTAACACATTCTAATCCCACAATTTATTTTTGTAGTTTCTAATATATTCTTATAAAAGAGGCCTCTATGATGAACCCGGGTCTAGTATTTGTGTGTTCATCCCATACAAAGGGAACCCCTTCCAACTTAGGAGAGGCACTCCTCTTCTACTTTTATTTTATTTCTTTTTTCTTTGTATGCTTTCAGCTTTTCCATCATTACAAAGTTTTGTGCTTGTTTATTTCACAACTTGTATGGGGAAAGTTCACTCGAGTACTATAAATACTATTTTCCTTCTCTCGACTAATCTTCATGCAATTACAAACTATATATATAAATAGCAATTAAAACTTACTGAAACAAAAGGCAAACGAGGTAATAGATGGTAAGTTTAATATCTGAATTATCAAGTTTTACTCTCCTGTTAAAATATTTTCAGGCAGTTATATTTTGTTTAAGGGCGTGATTTTTGTTTCCTAATAATGATGAAATGGGAGAAAGCTCAAGGTAGACAAATGTTCCCTATTGTCTGCCTAATATCAAACATCTTTTTACCTATCTGTGCTACTTAACCATTAGAGACAATTATTTAAATCTCAGGACTTAATCAGATGATTAGTACCTTGATTAAAATAAAACTACACTAAAGTCTAAAGATAAAGAAACTCATAAACATTCCTATTTTCTGTTTAATTTCAAACTAAATAACCATTAGCTATGATAATTAAATCTCAGGACTTAATCAGATGATTAGTAACTTGATTAAACAAAACTACACTAAAGATAAAGAAGCCAATAAAAATTCAACCCACTTTTCTGAAATGTCCACGGTTGAAATCTAATTCGTTGATTCCAAAGTTAGACTCCTAATCTTCTGCCAACATAGAGTTTAAGTTCAACACAATTAATCTAATTGACATGATTATCTTTTTACCCGTCAATTACTAAATTAAAAGATTAGGTGCACCAAAAGAAGCCTAAAATTCTGCAGGAAAAAAGCAGAAGAATTGAACTGCCTAGATTTTTCTAACCAGATCCTGCTTTCATATAGTGTAAAGTAGATCGTATCAAGTACACAAATAATAATTGAGATACACAATTCACCATGGTTCGAGTCTCAGAATCAAGATGCCTTGAGTACAAGGGCAAAAACTAAAGGACCTGTTTTGAGAGCATTTCTGCAATCGGATCCATGTATGTATAATTGCCCCAAGATGCAAACTGTCTTATAATAGAGAACACAAAGCATACAATTTATATTTTTTAATATTTTTAATAAAAAGATCAATTAAATAGTGCAAAATGAACTAGAGCAACAAATGCTTATGCCACTATAATCTTGCAACATATGGATCCGCAAGTTTAGCAATTCACGTTCATAAAGTATTACAAGAACAAGAATAAGCATTCGATGTTTCACTGAATTATTTCGAAAGAGGCCATAAGTTCGCCAATTCTTGCACAATTTAGAAATCCAGTACTAATTGTTAGCTGTTTTCTGAAAATCTAGGATTATAATTAAGTAGATAAAAAGAAAGTCCAAAACTAATCATGTAATAAATGTCACGTCACTCTAATGTCATGAAGCCTACTGGTTATCTTAATAAGATAAAGAGACAAGTCATTTCCAATAGAGAAAAGTATGATTCAGCATAACCAGAAACCCACTTCCTAAAGTAGTTTCCAATAATGCATTAATTTTTAGTAAAAAGGACGTATAGCCTTGCAAGTTGTACGCTCCATGATGTAAAATTTGTACCATTAAGAATCTGTCCCAGCTGAAAAAGGTATAATACAGGTAATGGACCTAATTAGAGATTGTCTTATAGACAATTATATTAAGAGGGAAAGAAGTATGGTCACCACTGAATCAAGGATTCAAATCTAGAAGGATTCCAAATCCATGGATTGGATAACAAAAGGATTTAAGATTTAGGTTAACTTATAAATTATTTAAGAATATAGAGAAATTTCAAATGCCTCCAATTATGAGATAATTTCGAATCAATGGTCAGCCATAATGCTTGACGGACTTGGGACGAAATCACATAACAAATCGATACTATCCTCTCAAGCTTCATAATCTATTATAGTTATGAAACCCAAGCTTCCATATCCAACCAAATGGGTCCTAAATATGTTGCAAAATATACATATCCAAAATTGAGGAAATGAAACACATACCTATTTTTGGATTTTTTCTTTTTTTTTTTGGAACAGAAAGATATGTATATATTTCAAAATAATTTATATGAGGCAACATAATTTTTCATTAAGAAGTAAATAAAATATTTGTTTAATAATGCCTAGATTAGATATTTTGAAAATTTAATTTAAATGGGAGTGACATGAAAGTCAAGGGACCCAAATAAATTTTTTATAGCTGTACTTATAGGCAACACCAGAGAACCCAAATTTTTGCTTCTGCTAACTTCTTACGTTTTTGAAGGGTGAGCGCATTGGAATATGCAATTGTTTTGTCACAGGTTCAAATAAGTTAAACTACTTCAAGAGTACTCAAATATAAGCAAGCAAAATTCCAGGAATATATGGACAAATGCAACTGCCACAAAGCAACTGCAACGCAAATGTCTGGAGATCCAAACCTAGGGCATTCAGTGGCAAAGTAAGACAATGACTATTTACTGTCTTGAGTTAGAAAACGGAATTATCTCCATAAGTTGCAAAAGAACATGGAAATATGAACATCTGTTAGCCAAATGACTTGGCATCTGATGATTTTTACTCCAATAGTACATCTCAAAGTATGATAACAATAAAAATCACAAGGAAAAGACATGTCAAAATAAACACAGCCAATTGGAGTTTATATCGTAATCACAGAAAGTTTACTAGGAAGTGTGAATATATATATATATATATATATAGTTATCACTTAATATCAGTCAGAGAAGGAGAGTCAATGGTAGTCTCTGTGTCATAGATGCAAAGTTACTTGACAATTTCTCTTACATATGAGAATCCATTACCCGATCAATAAGGGCCCAACTTTACAAAACAACATCAACTAGCAGCGCTACAAGCATGAGATAAAGATTGATATTTTATTATCTGACCAGTACTTTTATTTACTTATTCTTTTTTTTTCCCTTCTTCCAGGGGTGTGGGTGGACAATTAATTTTAACATGTTTGGAACTGCAGATATATTAGTCCACATTGCGAGTAAAAAGCTGATGAGTATGAGAAAACAGAGAAAATATTAAGATTCTTATTTAAGCTTCATTAATGGGAAGTATTGATATTTGATAATGACATACATCTTGATGAACACAGAAAGAGGGCCAGTTCAAAATCATTAATAATGAAAATATAAAAGAACATTACCATTATGTTTATCAGTTTCTGGAATTTCCCAAAAGTCAAAATCAATAGTGAAATCTAGTTTTGTGGGATGTCCATTGTGTCATTTCCCAACTCAGGAAACAGAAGAAAACTTCTCCGTTTTTAATTTTGTGCTTAAAACTAAAATTCTTTTAGATTTTGAAAAATGGACCAAAAATGGGCAGTACATTCTAGTATCAGAATAATGAAAAGCTTTCACCTTTTCCCCGTGTTTGAAGGACCTATTGAAGACTATTTTTTTTCACAAGTTTGGGGGAATACGATTGGCCCAGGAAATAAGCAACAAAATCCAATTCAATAAGTTTGTCAAAAACTAATAACTTCAGGAAAAGTTGTGAATAATAACATTAACAAGCAATTATTGGCACAGGTAAAAGGGCGTACCTAATTCACAACCTCCCACCACTCCAGGTTTGGTGAGGGAAGAGTTAGACAGATATCCATACTACCCCTACACTTAAAGATGTCATTCCCATGACCTCCAGGTTGAGTCTAAATAATTCATCCAATCCATCCCTTCTTTCACCAAAGAGAATAAACGGATGTATATGTTGCATGTGCGCATGCAAATGATAGGAGTGGGACAGGAGGGAGAATTGGGAAAAAGCAGGAGCTCTAAAGAACAAAGCTATGTTTAACTATTAGCTGAGATATCAAGTACATATTTTGCTTTCCAGTCAAATTACAGGAGCAGATTCCAGTTGTCCATGCATAAAGCCAACGACAACAGATAAATAACAAAAGTAAAACTTACAACAGTAAAGTAATTGAGAATCTATTTTACAGAGGTAATTTTGATGGAGTACCTGGAGAGCGAGGATATTTCTTTGGGGTGGAACCATCTTTTAGACATATAACTGCTGTTCTTTGCCCATATTTGCTGTGTGATTCCACTGGATTGAAACAACAGGAAATATCAATATTACACAGGTTACTTCACCAATGTGGGTTTTGTGATTTTGTTCACATTTGAATGAGTCAGGTGGATCTAGGTGCAAACCAAGTCTCTAGCTGCAGGAAGCTAACAGTGACTAAGTGCAGTTAATACATTTCATTGAACCGAATATAAAGAGCAATCATATCAAATGAAGCTCACTACAGTAAGTGCCCTAGATTTCCTTTGGCTATCATGGGATTCATTTCAGAATGGTAGAAAGTTTGTTCACATACTGATGTATCCTGATATTAGAAATAATAAAACTGCAACATATTAAGTGAGAGAAAACTTCACTTCATTTCTGAACATTGTGAATATGGGTAATAAAAGATAAAACAGTAGGAAACTGATGAAACATCAAACAAATTCCCACAGCTGTCATTTTAGTTTATTACCGGTAGAATACAAGACAAATTAGATCAATAGCAACATACCAGAACATGTTTGCAGAAGAGAAGCACCCATCAAACGGATAGCTTTTTCAGCTCTTGCAACTTCCTCCTAGAAACATGGTTTAAAGGGAAATTTATTACCAGAAATATTTGCAAGATGCACCTACATATACACCTCTACATGTTTATCGTCTGTACACAGACACAAATACAACATATATGTGTACTCGGACATAACCATGTGAAAACACACATTCGCCACTCGACTAGACAGGTATATGCAAAATGGTAGAAGAAAAACATAAATAGAACTGAATATCTACTTGTGCAATTGGTAATCTATAGAACTTCCCTTGACTGCAACAAACCTGGGGATCATGACCCTTAGCAGCAACAAACAAACCACCCACACGGACTAGAGGAAGACAGTATTCAGCTGCATACCAAAGAAGAACCAAATGCTCAAGGAGGTATATGATGCTCAAACTTACAGAGAATGAACCCACATTAGATCATGAAAGCAGTAATAATTGTGTTTACCTAGGATTCTCATTTCTGCAACTGCTCTAGCAACTGCAACATCAAAGCTCTCTCTGAAGGCACCATCTTGTCCTAAACACTGTCCTATTCAGATATGCAATGGGTGTAAAATGTGTAGGAGAAAATGAGTAAAAATCCCAAATATATTACAAATAAAAATCCATTTCAAGTATTTCAGGTATATTCCAATAATTCATACAAGAAACGACAAGACTGTTACAGAAAGTAAGAAAAAGAGAAATAGCATTATGTGGAGCAAGCAATTGATTGATAAGAAACCACCACCCAGGTGCATCTAGAGATCTGACGTTTCAACTAATAAAAGAATTTTTGCAAGGAAGGGACATGAACCAGTAATTCACCTTAAGATATGTTGCAACTGTTTGACTGTAATAAGAATGTTCTTCACCTATAACATATTTTACTCAATACGCCACCAGGATATTCCTTTATATTGGAAAATATTTTAGTGAAAAGACCACTTAACTCTGATTCCATATCTTATGGGAGCTAAGAACATACTAAACATTGGTTTGCATGTCTCCAATATATACGAACCCTAGTGGCAAGCCTCTGAATTAACTCTGGCAAATATCTAATTTTTGACAGCATTACACAGCTGAAGGGATGGTACACAAGCTGATCATTCATGGTCCCACTCTGAATACCCCGAACCTGCCCCGAATCTTTTTACATTATATTATTTTTATGTTTTAAAATTTCTTAAAAGGATATTGAATTAATTAATTAAGCGGGTGATAAATACCCACCCCCCCAAAAAAAAATCCCAATGGAGCGAGATGGGGGCCCGCCCGCCCACGATGATCATCCATGCCAACTATCTTAAGAAGGCATGAACTAAAAATTACTTATTTCATGTTATGGTGAAAATATACCTCAGCCCGGTCTCGTACAACTAGAACGTTTGGCAAGCCAATGAGGCCAGCCACATTCTCCAAGAAGACACATCGCTTATTCATAGATTCCAACAATGTCACCTTCCAACCTATAATTTCCAGGAAAGAGAGAACACATAAAATATTCTCATATTCACATATGACCCTACATTGGTCAATAACATTCAACAAATAACTTATAGACATTACAAAAGTTATTACAATTACCGGGGCACGCAATGGCCAGGATTAATCCAGGAAGCCCTGCTCCACTTCCTACATCAACAACACTCATATTTTCCAAAGACTTGCCACAATGAGAAAGATACGAGCTACGAATGGGATCAATGATTGCTAAAGAATCCTCCACATGCCTTTCCATCACCTCATTTTCTTCTTTCACGGCAGTGAGATTCATCTTCTAATGCACCCAACAGAAAAAAAAAAAAAAAAAAAAAAATAACATAACCCAAGCCCAATACAAATTGAACACATGAAAATGTAGTGTATTACGTATATAACCTGGTTCCATTGGAGAAGGCAGTCAATGTAGGCATGAATTTGATGTTTTTGGTGCGAGGTTAAGGCGTCGAAATGCGGACTGTGGACGCCACATCCGGTGGCGGCGGGAGCGGAGGCAGATGATAGTGCACGGGTGGTTTTATGGATTGAAATTGGGTTGAATTTAAGAGATGATGGTTTTATAATTGGAAGGTGTTTGATGAATGTTCCCAAAGAGTGTGTTGATGGGAGACTGAAAGCTCGGCTGCTGAGAGAGATTAGCATATTTGGCGCCCTTGCAATGATTGAATCTACCCACTCAAATATATGTACAATTTTCTATTCACTTTTAGTTTGGCCAAAAACTTAGTTATGTTTTCTCCGCCTCGATTACTAAACGGGCGGTGCCGGGATCATGATCCCTCTCTGAATTTCTTGAACCCACCTCAAATATTTTTTTTTAATTTTTTTTAATTTTTAAAATTTAAATTGTATGTAAAAAATAATATAAAAAATTAATTAAAACGGAGGCGATTTTTTTACCGCCCCGTTTCCCCGCCTCGCCTCGCCTCGCCTTCTAAAAATTTCTTCGAGCGGAGATAGTAATGGCGGTCTCCGTCCCATTCTATTGCTATTCCTATTCTTTTTGTTCTATCCCTTATATTATTATATTATTATTCGAATTTCATTTTTAGAACTACGTAAAAGTGAAAATAATAGTTTTTATGTTATAGGGAGTTTATTAGGGGGTTTTTTTTTTTATCATGTGCATATTATATAGTTTTTTTTAATCTTTTATTGGTTAATTAAATAAAATTATTTTTATATTTTGAGTTCATGCTTTGGTTTGATGTTGATAGTTTTTGCAGGAGAAAATTGCATTGTTGTTGAGGCAAGGGGTGTAAAAATATAATTTAATAAAATAAATATCTTATTCAATAATTTTTTTAGAATTAATAGATCCGCTTCGATCCAATCTGATTATTAGAAAATTTAGTTGAGCTTTCCTTAATCCCGCCATACGTCACTACAGAATAAAAAGGGTGATCTTATTGTTCTTGGTCTGTGAATATGTGTTGTTAGGTGTTCTATTTTAATTTCTCTTTGAAGCTAAACCTAAATCTGTGATTGGTGCAAAGATTCACTCATTATGTAGTACTAGGATCGTCATTTGTGCAATTGAACTCGCAATTTATCAAAGAGATTTTCAACAAAAGACGATATTGGATTGATGTTCAACGACGAGTATTCCCCATATCTCTTAGCGGAATAAAAGTTGCTTGAAACACAACCGAGGATAAGGAGATCCTAGTACAAAGTCTCTCAAAGTGCATTAAAACTACTTATACGCATTCTTCAATAATTCAATACGCATTTATTTAAGACATGCATTTATAGAATAGAACGAAAAAGGACTTCCAAGTGATGGGGGATTGGTCTATGCAAATGGTAGTTGCTCATTTTTCTCCACCCCATTTTCTCAGAAAGATCTTCCGATAGATAAGGAGGATCTTCAAATGTTTATGAAAAGATTTGGACGGTTTTTGTTATTGATACTCGTTATTCAAAATTAGTTTGTTACTTGGACAATATATTGGGAATCTATGGTGCAATTTGCACTTTTGTGTTTTGATCAATTGGCTTCACGGTTAGAATATAAACAAAAACACGAACTTATATATAAATTCACTCCACTTGTTGTAACTTAATGTTTGACATGGAGGAGGGTAACAAGTATAGCCTTGCTGAGATTCTGAGAAGATGATCAACAGCCCATTTCTTTCAAAAGCCAACCATATTCTTCACATTTAGTTTTATCATTTTATTATTATTATTCGGTAAAGAAAATAAAAAATATATTATTCGTAAATTAATTTTTATCAGTATTTTTATATCTAATAAAATATAATAAGATTATTTGAATATCATAAAATTATATAAGTAATTTTATTATTTATTTATCTTAATTTGTATTCAAATTTTTAACAACACAAAGCAATTACATACACTTAAAGCACGATAATTTAACTTTTTTTTTCTTTCGAAAAAATTTAATTAACACGACTATAATAATATTAGTAAACTAAATTAAATATTATTAAATAAATGTTCAGAATCTATATGAACTTTTACCAAATATTAGAACCTAGAGTGCAATATTGTCCTTCTTAATTAATAAATGACCAATTGTTCACCAAAATGCGTAAGTTATAGATGTCCAATTGCATGCTAAGAAATAAACAGCAGGGTTCATTTAAAACTAAATGATTAATAAAATAAAAAAGTAAACAAAAGAACACTTTTATGTTACTCATCTGTTTTTTTTAATAAATACCTAACTAAAATATATTCAAATTATATTACAACTCAAAAGTAAAGCATCTAGACATAAAATAATTATGTTACACACTCAAAAGTAAAGCTTCTAGACATACTTTTATGGATTTTTCTTACGACCAATTTACGATAATCAAAATAAGTTATTATATGTTTGATAGTGTTGAAATTATATTTTAAGTACTTATATTATAAGTTATAAGTGAACGTGTGGATAAAAAATGAATTGTAAATTGTAAGTTCTATGAAATATGGGAATAAAAAATATGTTTGATCAACTGAAATTATAATTTAAGCAATAACAAACATGTGCGGTAAATTAAAAGTGCTCGTTTTTCTTAGTTTAATTTATAATTTAAATTGATCAAATTGATCAGATATATTTCTAATTTATACATTTTATAAAATTTATAATTTACTATCTACTTATTATTCAGACATTCTATACGATCTATAATTTATAAACACTTAAAATATAATTTTATATTTTAACAAACATATGTTGTCGCCACATGTAATCTTCTCTATCGAAATAATAATATATTACAGTAGGCGTTGATGGTGAATCTCACTCGCATTCATGATTCATCATAGACGCATATCATGTTTCGGGTTCAGTTCCAACAATGGATGAATGCGTGATCAGTGGAAGACCATGTTCATTCATGGGGATCAACTCCAATGAACATGACATTTGTAGGTATGTCACATTTATTCTAATCAAATTTTTACTAATTTTTTAGCAATTGGCACATACATTTTTCTTTTTAATTGCACTATTTGTTATTATTCATATCTTAATTTATTGTTTTATTATAATTCGATAAAAAAAAACACATAATTTGTAAAAAAAAAAATTATCAGTATTTTTATGTTAGATCAAAACATCTTTATTGGTTGAAAGTCATACATAATGTAAGTCATTTTGTGATTTTTATCTTAATTTTTATTCAAATTTTTCACTTCACAAAACAATTAAATACACTTAAAACACGTTAGTTTAACTCTTTTTTTTTTTTTTTCTTTTTAAAAAATTTAATTAATACGACTATAATGATATATTAAGTATGCTAAATTAAGTATTATTAAATAAAGGTTGAAGACCCATGTGTACTTTTTCAAAATGTTAGAGATGTTGCTGTAATTTTTCTAAATTAAATTAAAGGGTATATTGGTCTTTTTAATCATAAAAGGACCAATTGCACACAAAAGCAAATGAGTTAGAGGCGTCGATACTAGAAAATAAATATTAACAACTATATACACGCTAAAAGCAAAAGTTAAAGACCATTAACTTGAATATCTCCTATCCAAATAATTTCTATCAAGGAGACACCAACTCAACATGGTTAGCAAAATTTATACAATTGTATTCTTACCATTTGAAGATAATATTATGTGCAAAGCTCAGGTACGAATTAACCGTTGTATGATTGATCAGTGATTACTGGCAATTTCGACTTCATGCAGGCGAATTGTAACTTACAATTTGAACTCAGGACGAGATTTGAGTTAGCTCACTCTCGCGGGATCGCGACCCTTTGTCCCAGCATTGTAGCACGTGTGTCTCCCAGGGTATAAGATATTATTTAATTTCTCATATTATTTGAATATAATTTCATATTATTCCATTTCTAATTAGTATTGAAAGCTATATTCTATTAAGAAGGAATTGGACAAACTACCACATTCTAGAAGTGTATTTTGAAATACGCCCATTTTTTATACGCATTTGAGGAATTTATCAAATTTTAAAAATTTGGACAAAATTGCCCATGGATGACCAATTGAATATCTATTATATCCATTTTCTTATATTACAACTCTCGCTCTTTCTCTCTAACTTAAACTCTCTCTCTCTCTCTCTCTCTCCCCACCATTGCCATCCCTCATAAGCTCCATTTTTCACTCTCATTTATAATTTTTGTGGCTGAATTTTCTCATTCTTGTCTCAAATTTAAATACATTATCATATCTATCACTGATATGAAACTTAAATTTGGTATATTGTATCGCTACTTTTTTGTTGTTATATTTTTTGTTGTTAGGTAATTTTTTGTCGATTTAGTTTGTATATTAGTTAATTGTATTAGATATTGAGTTTAATTTATAAATTTTTTCGATCTAATTTGTTAGTATATTTTGTTGTCGATGTACGAAGATTGAAATTGATTACATTTGGTTGAAAACGGGCAGAAAAATAGGCACAAAGTAGTGGATTTGGAAATCATCTCTTCGTCGACAAAAATGGCCGCCAATTTTGTCAATGGACATAATAGGCACCAATTTGTCCATCACGGACAATTTTGTCGAATTTGTGCCCATTTTTGTCGACGATTTGTCGACATCGTCGACAAAAATGGACAAAAATTTGGTGGACATAAATTTTTGTCAACATCCACAAAGTTTTTGATGTCACTATATTTGCACTTAGATAAAAGTTTTATTTTATGTTAAGGCTGCGTTTGATTGCAAGCATTTTTTCACCTATTTTCAAGTTACAATAGTGTTTGATAGTCATTTTTTTCCCAGGTAAAACGTTTTATCGCGTTTGATTGCAAATATTGAATTTAGGTGGAAAGAAAACGAATTCAAGAGAATTGAATTGCCAAGAACTTGTTAGTTAAAAAATAGGTGGAAAAAAAAGCAAATTTTACCTAGAAAATAAAACCTCCACCCCCTAAGAAAACGTTTTCTTGATTTTCAAGAAAAATGCGATCATTTATGTAGAAATGAGAAAACGTTTTACATAGAAAAAATGACCATCAAACACCATTGTAGTTGGAAAATAGGTGGAAAAATACTTTTTCTATAGAAAAATGTGGCTATCAAACTTATCAATTGGAAAATAAGTGGAAAAAAGACTTTTTCATGAAAAAATGCTTGGAATCAAACGCAGCCTAAGTTCAAATTGGCATTTAGTAATTAAATTTGTGTATATAATCATACTACAAAACTAAAGTTATAAAACCTAGATTTGTTTGCATTGTTTGATATAAGTTATTTTTGTAAAATGGAGATATGAATAGTTAAAAATCAAGTATTCTTGTGCCAAATCAAATATTTGCAAAATGATTAACAACACAATTTATCTGGAAGGAAATATGTTTAGACACCATTGTTTTCGTTTCTGCGTGAAGAATGAAAATTAAAATGGGGATGATTCTCACTTTTTGCTCATCCCATGGTTAATATTGTATTTTTATAGTGTTTAATATTGTATTTTTATTAATTCATTGGTTAATAGGATGATCTACCAACATAGCTTGCGTTGGAAGTTACCAAATCTATATCGTAGAAAATATGTTCTCAATCATAATCAGAATCGTAAAGTTAAAAACATTTTTAACAAAAATATATTTTTGATACTTTATTCTCAAAATAGTCATTCTTCCAATTACCTTACAAAATGAGAATATTTCAAAATAATCTAATAGATTTAAGTATAAATCAAAATTATCCTTCAATTAATCTCACTAATGCTTGTCCGAACAAACTCTCCTCTCTTGACAGTGAACATATGTTGCCATGTGATGATATGCTTGTTGGGTTTTTCCTCTTCCTTACACGGCAGAAATAGGCTGCTTCGATACTAGAAACGAAGGGACTTTTCTTGTTTTCATTGCGACACCCAAGTTAGATTTTGGGAGAGTATAAGTGTATAAAAATATGAAAGCTTAGAAATGTCAAATAATAGATCAAGAGAAAATACTAGAAGCTTCCCCCAACCCCTTTATATAGGGCTTCAATGTGGCGTTGAGATGATTTCGTATGAAGGGATGCATGTATTGGAAATTTATTTAGTAGTATTGGTTTTGACCAATTTTCACTAATTATATAAGCGGACCTGTTAGTTGAGTACAAGAATTATAAGATCATACGTGTTCTACTACGAGTAGATTAACATAATATATTTAGTTGTTTGAATCAATTTCGAGTGAATGAGAAATTAAGGTTCAAAATGAATTGTTTAAATACACGAATATTATTGAAAATGAGATTAGAATATTATAGAATATTCTAGAATCTATTTGGATGAAAAATAATGTCTTTTTGGACATGTCATTTCTTAATAGTTAAATGTCTTTTGGACTTGTGATTTTCTAACAAGACATATCTTTTGGACGTGCCTTTTTAAGAAGTTGTGTCTTTTGATACACAATTTTTCATATATTATAAATAAACCCCTTATGGTTGTAAATTATATTACTTCACTTTTAACCAAATATCTTTACACTTTTTGCATAAATCATTTTAGTATAGAAATAATTTATGCATAAAGTTCAAGTACAATTTTCATTTAATAGAAAACAAAATACTGTTCAGTTCATTGTTCTTGTAATTTGGAGTGCTACTATTACGAGAAGTAGTCGTTGTATCTTAGGAGACTTGTGCCTAGAAATCGTAAGCACCTGTGCGAGATAATTTCGTCTTAAGGAGAAAGAGTCAAACTCTTACCTCGACCAAATCTAATTATTCATTTCTCGATATTTCTGCAAGTCGTCATTTTACTCATTTTGCATACACGTGATTAAGTTATTCGAATATAAATAATGCACAAATTTTACCTAAAGCATGTGCACATCCGCTCTTAAAAATGTAACGAGAATATAGGTCACGACTTCTCCGTGACACCACCGTTACAACACCTCTTCATATTAGCTATAAGTGCAACATGGTACTCGTCTTTGTCTTCAAGTTAGTTCTGAACATGGCACATGGGCTAGCCTCGACTACCTTGTCGAATGGAATGTCTACTCGACTGAGGTGCACGTAGTCAAATGGGATGCACATCACCTATGCATACTCAGTCGAGTAGAAGGTCTTAGTGTCAGGGCCCACAATTATACTAAACTCTCTGACGTCACTTGTAACTGCAGTTGCCCAACTTCAACTGTAACTTGTAAATATTAGTTTCAGTTTTTTTTTTTTTTTCATTTGTAATAGTTTATTTTCTGTTATAATTCTTTAGTTTTTAAACGTTTATTTAAGTAACTTAAATTTTTCTTACTTAAGCTATTATGTTGGAAGTCTTGTATGGGGGTAGTCAAATTGGATGCACATCACCTATGAATACTCAGTCGAGTGGAAGGTCCTCGGCCAGCTAAAATGTCTCGACCTTATGAGGATTTTGGGATTCACTCAATTGATCATGGCTCGTTGTGTTGTCAAAGATATTTTACTAATGATTACTTAGCAGGCGTTAGTGGTTATATGTATCACTCACAAACTTTTAACGTTTGTCTATTTTGGAGGCGCTTGAATGACAATAAGGGAAGGTATGATTGTAATTTTTTTTAAATAAAACACCTAATGCGTTTGAATTATTGGCTCGTCCAACAGTAATTAGACTAAGTACATGTTTAGTGTTGAAATTATTTTTTAAGTGTTTATATTATAATTTGTTGGTAAATGTGTGAATGACAAGTGGATTGTAAGTTGTGGGTTTTATAAAATATGTGGATAAAAAATATATTTGACAAGTTTGATAAGCTGAAATTTTAATTTAAGCATTTTCAAACATGTGCTAACTCTATTTGTCTCTGGGATCCGAAAATAACATATACTATAGATATTCGAAAATGTTAATCGATTTACGAGAATATTAATATAAGACATTTTGCCTCTCTAATCTATTAGAATTGAGAAAAAAAATTGTATTCCAACTGAATATGGCTTGGCCTTTCAAAGAAGGGTAAAAAGTGACATTATGTCTAACATATTAAAATAGAAAATAAAAAAGGTCCGACAATTATCTCAAATATTAATAATTATTGAGTTCGATAAAAGAGGATGTTATGTTGTGTTTATTCGTGTTAAACCAAATATTATCTTAACTTTTGCATTGAAAATAGGGTAAATTCTTTCAGCGGGGTCTTCAATTTTTCGTAAGTTAAGCAGCTATATTTCAAATTTTTTAATTGTGGTTAATTCATGTTTCTAACTTTTTAATATTGTGCAAACAGTATTCTTGACTATGAAAATTTTCTATTTAGTCGTTAAATATTCATGCGACACACATAATGTGTGACTAAAAAGAGTAAAAGTGTTCAAAACAAATTTATTTAGTCTAAAACCTTAACAGTGACGTACATTAAATGTTGATCTTTTTTTTTTTTTTTTTTTTTTTTTAACATTTTTACCCTTTCATTCAACATGTGCATGTCACGTGGCCATTTAGCGTCTAAATGGATTTTTTTTTTTGTCAGGTGAGGATAGCGCGCAGACATTATTAAAAGGTTGTGGACATAATGCTACAAATTAAAGGTTGGTGACATGACTACTAGGTATGGGACTGTTGAAATTATTTACAACACTTCGTCTAATATTTCTAAATTATACAACTAGTACAAACTATTCTTCAAACATTTAACTAATGTTTTTTATATCACTTTTAATTAAATTTTTATTGCATTACGACGTAAAGATTATAATAACTTTTCTAAAAAATTAAAAGTATGATCGATCTTTAAATAGTAGCAACCAACATAACTTATACTTGATACGACCAGTTCTGAATCACCCATAGTGGACCCCAAGATGATGAATGCTAGCTAGATGTTGGACCCACTACCAAGACTATTTAGTCTTCATGGTGATTGACTTTTGTTTGACTAAAAATATTTTATAAAAATTGGACAGATAAATTAGACTAAACTAACCTCAAAAGCAACAAAATTTCCAAACAAAAATACATGAAATTTCATCGAGTGGAATTGAAGGAAAATTTAACTTATGAAGAAGAGTCAATTGATATTGTATGTAATTAATTTTAAATTTATAAATTTAATTTGTTGTTGCTTTTTATTTTCGTGGATACTCGTGCTCTTACAAGGTTCATGTCAAAGTAGCAATATTTTAAAAATCAATTCGGATATTGACCTAGAAAAAATAAATTGTCAAGAGTCGAATCGAAGAAAAGCTGTTGATAAACCTTACTTAATAAATAAATAATATTAATGTACATTTAAAGTCATAAGTATAAAGTAGGACAAAAAATTGGTATCTGAAAATTCCTTTGTGAATCCATCAGCAGTTCCATATCAATTTGTAACAAGAAAATTCTCTGTTTTAAAGTGCTTTCTGATAAATAAATAATTAAAAAAAAAAGAAAATATTTTAATTAAAATAATTTAAGCCTCTCCAAAAAAAGTGTCTTTTGTACTAAAGCTCTACTTTTTCCTTATCTCTTTATATATGCCCCAAAAATTCTACTCAGAAAGCTGAATGAAGGCTGGTAAAGCGAGGGTGACTTTATCAGCTGGTCAAACTCAAACATCAGGCAGATAGAAAGATGATCCCAAAAGTAACTTATTTTTTAAAACTTTCATTATTGAGAAAAAAAAGTACTTTTCTAAAGTCATATCAGTATTGGGGGAAAAGGATACAAAATAGAAGAAAAGAAAAGCAAAAGAATCAAACATGCGGAATTAAAGCACAAAAGTACGTGTTTGGTATATCTATAATAATTCTAAAAGTCCTTTAAAGGGAGAAATATTTTTAGACGATATTGCCTCTCAAATAACTTATAATTCTTAAAATCATCTTTCAATTAATATAATTTATTTTGACTTTAATTTAAACTATTTAATACTATAGAAATATTGTATTTTAATCATTAAAAGTGATTTGTCTCTTTAAATTCTATTATATATTGTAATTAATGAAAATAAATAAAAATATACTAATAAAATTTTTAATATATTGAAATTATTATCTTTAATTGTAAACAATTAAAGAGTCAATCTTATTACGCACGAAAATTTAAGCAAATTTCTTCATCAACATAACAAAACAAGATGAATTTGGCTTTACATTTCGACTTTCTTATTATTGATTCATACTTTCTTCTTTTGTTATTCGTCTTTGTTTTTTTATTATATCAATAATATTTTTTTCCTCGCAATGACGATTTTTAATCTTTGATAATTAGTTTGATAGTAATGTGGTAATAATGGATGTGTTAATTTTCCATGAATGATTCATCAATTTTAAGAATATATATGATGGTAATATTGATTTTAAATTTTGATTTCTATATCTTTTTTTCTTGATTTAGAATATTTGTTCGATGTAAAAATGTTAATTATTGTGGTAGTCTTGATAACAAATAGATTTAAGCTCGAATGATGTTTCATGTCATTTTGTAAGCAATTAAGCGATATATTTATTGTGGAAGAACGAGTTAGAAACAAGGAGAATTGGTGTTACTCTAACTCTTTCAAGCACGGTGAGAAGACATAATTTGAATAAAGTGAGTCATGTTATGTACAAGGTGAAGGTAAATCTCTCGATAATAAGTGGTTTTATGTGATGAGTTAAAATTATTGTCCAAATACCTGGTTGTTTTGAATTTCTTGAAATTTAATAATATTTCAGATGAAATTACGGGAAAGAATGCATGAAGAGAAAAAAAAAACTCCATTAATTTATGGGTGCATTAAAATTGAATGGATATTGCAATAGAAAATTCTTCTTTATTTTATGTCAAAGAATTTTGAGATTTTTTTTTCTGAGAAATAATTACCTAAAAATGCTAAATATTTTGTTTTCGTGTGCTTTTTATAATGATATGAATACAGAAAATCAATGAAAAATTGTGTTATACTTATATCTACTATTTTCATGTATTTTAGAATTTAATACTAATTTTCATAAAAGAAAGTTGTCTTTTCTGATATGCCATTAGATATATGCTTTAAAATATAATTAAAAGAGTATCAATAATATTTCAAACTTAATATTCACATTGGTCATGTATTTTTTAATGAACCACATGTTTTACCAAGAAGTTTGAATATAATTCCTTAGTTGGTCATAATCATTGATGAACTTATGATTAAAAATGAATTTTATTTAAGTGTTATATTTATCGATAATTTTAAAATAAAAAAATCATAATATTATTATAAAATCAAGTGCAACACACGTATTCTTAACTAGTTGGATAAAATAACGTTAAAGTTAAACATGAATAAAATTTAAAAAAAAAAATGATCTTATCTATTATTCATGTGACTTTGATCTACTAATTAAATATAATAGATAATGTCAAGAAAGAACCTAGGACGATCTTTTTTGTAGGTAGAAATTATGATCAAAATTGAATTTAATTGTCAACTATTTGTTGTGTTGAAAATAGATTGACTAACAATTAAACATTTATTGTTGTTATAGAGTTTAGTCTAGAAGGGGTTGATCTCCTATCTATGATGGATATGAGATATAATATCTACCGGTGATGTGACATCACGTGATTGATAGAAATAATGAATGTGGGGGTCATGAACTATCAATCATGTGATATCACTTCACCAATGAATATTATATTTCATACCCATATGAGTAGGAGATCAACCCCCTAAGTCTAGATTCAATAAACTAATTGCATGTTTGGCTAATGTTGAAAATTTTACTTATAAGTAAATAAATAATTTTAAAATAAATATTTTTTTATTGGTCGAAGATGAAAGCAAGTAAAATATTTATTTTGAAAGTAACTTTTATATTACTATCAAATAAGTACTTCTTTTACTTTAAGCAAGAAAATAGCCCATGCGACCATATTTTTGGTAAAAGCAAAATTACTACAAACTCATTTGAGATTGTTTTTAAAACTTTAAATTCTTAAACAATCATAACTATCTTAGATGTTTGGAAAGAAATATAGTAGCTTAGAGTTTCTCCAATGCATTATATATATAGATTGCTATCTAAATGACATACAAGTTGAAAGACTTACAACCTACCTGTCATTTATGTCTAATAAATAGACATTCAACTCCAAAATTAGTCTTCAATAACTACTATCTGTAACCCAATAATTCTATCTAGTTATATTTTATTTTCATTAAAAAAGAAAATCTAAATCTGCATTCGGCATATCTAATAATTGCTTTCATTGTTTAGATAGAGTTCTAGATCATATCTAATTTTTTCTCTCGTAAATTAACTTGACAAAGTCCGTGACAGTTTAGATTGATGAATTTTTTTTTGGACATTGTGTATTTTATTTACGTGGTAATTTTTTTTTTTTTAACAATCCACGATTATATTGGAGATGTGCTCTTATCAATTTCTACTTTAACTTATCTAATTACTTATTACTAAAATGTCTTTTACCTCTCATGAATAAATTAATTCACAAGGGAATTATACGTACTAGATTTATTGGTATTTCTATAATACGTTGTAATAAAGCCTCTTCTATAATCCACGTTAAGTTTATTTATTTCTACTATTTAACTATGATTTTATCAAATTTCATTTTAATAATTATATACATGCAAAATAATATGGCACTTTTATTTATTAAATATTCAAATATTGATTTTAAAATATACAAAAATTTTAGAAAAAAAGAGTTTACTAAACAATTAATTAATTTTTTTCACAATCTGATTCTCTTAAAATATACGACTTGCTTTCTTTAATTTCATTACATATTTGATCCTCATTTCTATAAATCTAATTTAATAGATTTTAATAGATGTAGACGGTTAGATTATCATAAATTAAGATCATGATTATTTGTCAAATTCATTAATAAGAAGAACAGTTTTTATAAATCTAATTACAATGAGACTGGATATAGTTAAAGAAAATAAAAAGGAAAAAGAGTACTATTCTACTCTTGACAAATAATATAAAGCAAAATAATTAACCCTATATTTATTTTTTGACATGGATGAGACCCATGCGTGGCTCCATTCCTCTCCAACCTTTTTCAATTTTAGATTGATTAATGCTATTCATCACTAGTCTAAATGGCATTACGATCTGTTGACCCCAAAATGGTTGCCAGCAGGATCCCCACGCTCCCTGTGCTCACGTGTGTTTTCCTTTCGCTAGGACTGCCACATGGTTTATTCAACCACGTAGATAACCCCCCGTCTGGATGGAAGGAAGATTCAAAGGAATATAAAAGATTAAAAACACACTTAAAGCAAAGGTGAGAGCCTGAGGGCCTCGGACTAACAGATTCCCAGGTGGTTAGAATACTTGAGAATAGTTAGAATCAAGGACTTGTTATATGTATACTTAAAGAGTAATATTTTCAACATCCTTTTTACGTGAAATGAGTTTGGTATTTATAGGCTGTTGACCCCAAAATGGTTGCCAAGCAGGATCCCACGCTCCACGTGCTCACGTGTGTTTTCCTTTCGCTAGGGCGCCACGTGGTTTATTCAACCACGTAGATAACCCCGTCTGGATGGAAGGAAGATTCAAAGGAATATAAAGATTAAAACACACTTAAAGCAAAGGTGAGAGCCTGAGGGCCTCGGACTAACAGATTCCCAGGTGGTTAGAATACTTGAGAATAGTTAGAATCAAGGACTTGTTATATGTATACTTAAAGAGTAATATTTTCAACATCCTTTTTCTGTGAAATGAGTTTGGTATTTATAGGCCAACTTTGTGAAAGCGATCCCCCTCGATGTGCGACACGTGGCTCCATCTGAGGGGTTCTTAAGTCACATCTTTGACGTCACGTCATTCGCATTAATGGGAAAGTCACTTTCGACCGCAAACTAAAGGGCTATGATCGTGATAAGCCGTAATGGCAGGCTGTCCCATCAATCTTCTCAAGATTGAGTTGCCAGTTTGGCAGAGAGGCTTTCTCAGGACGCAACTGGGGTCGGCTAACCAATCTGCTCGGCGCACGAGACTCGGGAATCTGCTTCACTCGCCTTTGACGCCTCGGAACAAGGTTAGGGTCGGTCGGACGCCTCGGAACAAAGTTAGGGTCGGACCAAATGCCCCTGCGAATGCCTACGTGGCACTGTGGACTGCCAGATGGGATTGGTGCGTAACAATAGTCCCCCAAGTTCAGAATCTGTCATTTATGTGGGATTTGGACTTGGATGTTTTATTTTGAAGTTTGAGGTGGGATTTAAGTCCCACAAGGCCGGGACGCTCATTTATGTGGGTGGCGGGCCTTGCAACCAATGTCGTTGTGGTTTGGCGTCTTTGTAGGGTATGGGCCGAGTCCCAAGTTGGGGGAGGCGAGCGGCCGAGTCCCAAGTTTGGGAGATGCAAATAAGCCGAGTCCCCAAATTTGGGAGAGGCGGAGCGGCCGAGTCCCAAGTTCGGGAGAGGCGAAGCGGCCGAGTCCCAAGTTCGGGAGAGGCGAATAGGCCGAGTCCCCAAATTTGGGAGAGGCGGAGCGCCGAGTCCCAAGTTCGGGAGGAGGGGCAGCCGAGTCCCAAGTTCGGGAGAGGCGAATAGGCCGAGTCCCCAAATTGGGAGAGGCGGAGCGGCCGAGTCCCAAGTTTGGGAGATGCAAATAAGCCGAGTCCCCAAATTTGGGAGAGGCGAGCGGCCGAGTCCCAAGTTCGGGAGCGAGGCGGCCGAGTCCCAAGTTCGAGGAGAGGCGAATAGCCGAGTCCCCAAATTTGGGAGAGGCGGAGCGCCGAGTCCCCAAATTTGGGAGAGGCGGAGCTGGCCGAGTCCCAAGTTCGGGAGAGGCGGCGGCCGAGTCCCCAAATTTGGGAGAGGCGGCGGCCGAGTCCCCAAGTCGGGAGAGGCGGCGGCCGAGTCCCAAGTTTGGGAGATGCAAATCGCCGAGTCCCCAAATTTGGGAGAGGCGAGCGGCCGAGTCCCAAGTTCGAGAGGCGAAGAGGCATGTCGAAAGGCAATTAATGGCCCAATCTACGGGTCATGGATTGATTGGGTAACCTGACGCATGTCCTTTTTGGGTATGGTGAAAAGACGGCCGCAGGTAATGATGGTGTTAAATTATGGGGGCTTTGGTGGTACCGAGAAATGACGCGCGCGTGTTGAGCACGACCGCATCGTAGGCGTTCATTCAAATAGTTGATTGTGCCTTTTCGGATTCGAGGGCTGAGATGGCCTGATGGCAGCAGACGGTGCAGATGGATCTCTGGTTGATCTAACGGTGTGAAATCATCCGTATTTGCCTATAAGTAGGTGTGAAGGGTTATGTGTTTTCATTTCACTGTTTGAGAGTGTTGCATTGTGTTTGAAAACTTCAGGCGAGAGAATTGCAGTGTTATTTGCCGGCGTTTGTTCCCACCTCCGTTTCCGGCGAAGATTTAGGTTTTAGGTAAACCCTTCACCTAGAGTCCCTTTATTTACTGAATTTCTTTTAATTTTAACAATGTCTGCGAACTTCGGTGAAAACGAGGCTTACGGTCGTGTTGAGAAGCGAGGGTCCCAGGCCGTCTCACCGAAGCGCCGAGGTACTACCTCTGCGAGGGGTGTGTGGATCGACGGGTGAGGTGATGAGCGTATCCTCACACTGTCTAGGGTGGTGGAGGAGCAGAGACCGTTCGTGGCCAACCCACTTAGGTGGACCGCGATGGATGTCCCTTCGATCATGGTGGAAGGGACACGGTGTCGTTGAGGGAGCGATGATCGGTGCACCGGAGATATTGAACTTATACTCCGGGAGGCGAGCGAGCGAGCACTGTGTTCCGAGGAGGAGGGGCTGACCGCCTTGCACCTCAATGCTTTCGTGGGAGGCTTGCGGCCGCCCCTGCATCCCTTCTTCCGCCGGATTCTCACGGGCTTACGGGGTGGCTCCGACTCGTGGGTGGCTCGAACGGATGGAGTCGAGATGGCGGGGAGCATGTACACGTGGTCTGAGCATTCCTTAGGGTTGGAGATGCCTGCGCACGTATTCCAAACCCTATATCGGCCTTTTAAACTACCGAGGAAGAAGAAGGACAAAGAGGAGGAGGTTGGTGGTACTACTTACGCCCATGGGGAGCACATAAGCCCACGGTGACGGATCGCCCCTCCTCCATAAAAGCAGTGGAAAGAGTCACAGTTACGGGTGACGGGTAATTGGCGAGAGGTAACAGACGACCCAGAGCTGGACTTGGATGTATCCGAGTTTTCACGGAATAGCCGGTGAGTGGTGGATGCGGACGTGATTGATTAAAGTGGTTGAAGATAGAATCTAATGTTTTTTTTTGTTTTTTTTTCAGGGTTGCTGCCCCGTTGTGAGTTGTCCGAGGACTTGGTGGACGTGCTTCGGTCCATTTACCAGTCGCCTCCGTCGAATAGGAGATACGGTTTTCTTTTAAACCGGCAACGGTGTTTGAGTGAATTGGGTTTAATGGCCTCGAAAGGTAATGTTCTGATATTCGTGCTTGGTTCGAGCCTTGTTTAGGATTGAGGTGAAACTAAAACCTCTTTGTTTGTGCGGTGATATAGATCAAGGCAAGCGCCGAGGCCAACCTCGCCCGCCTATCGAGGCAACAACCGAGGGCCTTGGCCGCCGGATCTAAAGAGGAGGCTCGGCGGGGAAGAAGGTCATCGAGGACTGAGCCGAGAGGAAGTAGGGGCTGACACCGAGGCCTCGAAGGTTGTTGAGGTCGATGGCGTGAGCGTCCCGGAGGGCGGCGAGCCTTTATCGAGGAAGAGGAAATCTAAAGCGCCTCGTCCCGAACCTCCACGAGCAAGAGGAAGGGCGTGGAGGCGGATGAAGATGTGATTTGCCTTGCCCGACGGGTCGGGCCAGACTACGGCCGTGAACACCGCGGGGAGGTGGTTCTAGAGGGGCCCCGAAGTCCCGGGAGGTGGGGGGGCTGGTGGGGGCCTTATGACTCCGGGAAGAAGCTACGGGAGTTGATCGGGAGAATCTGAGCAGGATCACGACAACGACCTTAGGCCTCGCCTTTTACCCTCGATGGGCGCCTGGGCCGTGAAGAAATACTTCACCCCTAAATGGGAAGAGTTTTTCTTCTCATGGGGAGTTGGAGGATGTTCGGAGGCGAGCACAGCTTCAGCGATCCCAAGCCGGCAATGCAGATGAAAGTCCTGGGAGAGTTCGGGGACGCGCATGCACGGAGAGCAGCGAAACTTAGCGCCCAAGCCTCCAAGCATGAAAAAGAGCATAAGCGAGGCTCGAAGGTGCGCAGGCAATACTGGACGGTGCTCGCATTGCTTATGAGCAGTTGGAGGCCGATCTGCGGGAGTCAGATTCTAATGTTTTGAATTTGACGAAGCAGTTGGACAACGCCAATGCTGCTCAGAAGGTGTCTGCCGAGGCTCTAGAGGCTGCCAACAAGGAGAAGAAAAACTCTTGGACGAGGCCAGGTCCCACGATGAGGAGCTCAGAAATTTGAAGGGGAATTTGGAGTCTTCTAAGTTAGATTTTGCTCGTTTGGCAGCCGAGTAGAAGGTGAGCTGGAGGCGAAACTCGAGGGCGCGGAGGCTGATTTTGTGGCCAATTTTCATAAGACCGAGGCTTACACTAACTTCTCCGACTATTTTGCTAGGATTGGTCATCGGGAAGTACTTGCCTCTCCGAACCGAGTATCCGATTTAGATATAGGATCTCTTGTAAATAAGTTTCCACCGATGCTTGGGTAGCGAGGAGGATAACTAATATTTGTAATAGATAGGATGTTTGTAATGAAATGAAATTTCCTTTCGGACTTCGTTATTTTGTTACGCCTCATTCATGCAAAATAGGTGTTTAGATTATATCTTGAAAATAAACATGTCGCTAATACAATTACAAAAATGGGGTCGGCCGAAAAACATCCGAAGTGCTTGCAACGAAATCAACTCATCGACCCATCGATAATATCGACGCGAGATGTTGTTTCACGGGTGGGGGTGTCGTTTACAACACATGTCTTCGATATTATAGGTTCCAGTCGCGTCTCACCGGTGATTCGGTAGGGACCCTCCGGTTGGGGCCCAAGGTTCCTACCCCCGCCTCTTTTGAAGATAAAAATACTCTTCTTAAAACAAGGTCTCAGAGGCAAACGATCGCTTTCTTACCCTCTTGTTGAAGTGCCTCGCCATTTTCCTTTGGTAAGAGGCCAAACGGATTTGGGACTCGTCTCTTTTCTCGTCTATCGAGGTCCAGTTTGTTCTCATCAAGTTATCGTTGATTTGTTCGTTGAACAACACCGATGGGGGATGGTATGCCGATTTCGACCGGGCGCACATGACTTCGGATCCGTAAGCCATGGAGAAGGGGTCTCCCGCTGGGGGTTACGGATGTGGTTCTCGATGGCCCATAGAACGTGAGGGAGCTCATCTACCCATGCCCCCTGGATGCCTCCAATTTTCGTTTGAGAGTATACTTGATGGTTTTGTTAACCGCCTCGACTTGACCATTAGCTCTGCGGGTGATGGGGCTCGAGAAGTGTTTTGCTATCCCCGGTTCTTCGCACAAATTTTGACCTTCTTGTTGTCGAACTGCCTCCCATTATCTGAGACCAGAGAGTGGGGGATCCCAAATCTGCAAATAATATTTTTCCACAAGAATTTGGAAGTGTTGGCTTCGGTAATCTTCATCATTGGTTCTGCCTCGACCCATTTCGTAAAATAGTCTATAGCGACTATGGCGTGGCAAGCATTTCCTCTTCCTCTCGGCAATGGGCCTATGAGGTCTATTCCCCATTTGGTGAAAGGCCAAGGGCTAGACACAACTGTGAGTTCTTGGTGAGGCTGTCTCGGAATTGTGGCAAAAGCAACGACATTTATCGCATTTTCTGACATGAAGTTGGGCGTCCTTCTTTAGAGTGGGCCAGAAGTATCCTTGTTTTAGGATCTTTTGGGCCAGGGCCATTCCACCGGTGTGGTTACCGCATATTCCCTCGTGGACTTCTCTGAGGATATAATCTGCTTCGCTGGGGCTGACGCACCTGAGGAGGGGCGAAGAATAGCCTCGCTTATATAAAACGTCATCCGAAAGTAGGAAGTGCGCTGACCTCCTTTTCATTTTTCTCGCCTCAGTCGTATTGCTGGGGAGGGTTTGGTTTTTTAGAAAAGCGAGGATAGGGTCCATCCACGTGGGACCCTCCTCAATTGACAATATTTCCTCGACAGCGTTGATGGAGGGTCGGACGAGGTGCTCGATCGGAACCATCTTGAGGAGTTCATAATCTTTACTCTCGGGCGGTTTGGATAATGCGTCGTGATTTGAGTTCTTGGCTCGGGGCGTGGATTATTTCAAATTTATCAAAGCGAGGAATAAGGGTTATCACCCGACTTGAGATATGCGGCCATTCCTTTCTCCCCGGCGAAGCTTCCATTTACCCGGCTCACACTTGTTTGGGAGTCACTCGGCGCCGAGAGCCTCTGCACCTTCATTTCAATGGCGGGCGAATGCCACCGGAGGGCCTCATATTCGGCGACATTGTTTGAGGCTTTGAAATCGAACCTGATGGCGCAATTCAACCTGTGACCCTCTGGGCTGATGAGGACTATCCCGGCCCCTGAGCCCAAGTCTCCCGAGGAGCCATCAACGAATAGGCACCACGTGGGCGGTTCGCCTAGTGCCATGGTCAATCCCACCGGGGATTGGTAAACTCGGCCACAAAGTCGGCCAGGGCACGTCCCTTGATGGTCGATCTTCCCCTATAAACAATGTCGGCCGACCGAGCTCGACGGCCCATTTTAGCAATCTTCACGAGGCTTACGGCTTTTGCGGGACTTGCCTTAAAGGGAAATTGGTAAGGACGTGGATCTTTGTGGTGCTAGGAAGTACGGCCTCAACTTTCTTGAGGCTGTAATCAGGGATAGCGCCAATTTCTCCATATCGGGGTAGCGCGTTTCTGCCCCTATTAGGGCTTTACTTACATAGTACACGGGCAGTTGGTGTTCCTCCTCCCGGATCAGGACTGAGCTTACCGATTCTTCGGAGACGGCAAGATATAATAGCAGGGGCTCGCCCGCTTTTGGTTTGGACAGAAGTGGCGCGTGGCCGAGGTGTTCCTTCAAAGCCTGGAATGCGGTTTCGCATTCTGTCGTCCATTCGAACCTGGAGCCTCCTTTTAGTATTTTGAAGAAAGGGATGCACTTATCTGTCGCCTTGGAGACGAACCTGCTGAGGGCCGCCATCCTCCCCGTTAAGCATTGTACATCCTTTGGCTTTCTTGGGGAACCCATGTCAATCAATGCTTGGATCTTTTCGGGATTGGCCTCGATTCCTCTTTGGTTGACTAAGTATCCCAAGAACTTACCTGAGGACACCCCAAAAGTGCACTTCAGGGGATTCAGCCTCATCCTATATGCAGAAGAATTGAAATGCCTCGTCAAGGTGGCGAATATGGTCCTCTCGATTTAAGGCTTTTAACCAAGATGTCATCGACATATACTTCCATAGTTGCGCCTTGGTCGAGAGAGGCGAACATCTTATTAACAAGCCTCGTAAGTAGCCCCGCGTTTTTCGGCCGAAGGGCATGACCTTGTAGTGAGAGAGGCCTTTATGCATTTAACGACGTATGTTCCTCATCGGTGGATACATCGGGATTTGATTGTATCCCGAGTAAGCGTCCATAAAACTTAGGAGCTCGTGACCTGCTGTAGCGTCGACAAGCTGGTCGATCCGAGGCAGCGGAAAACTGTCTTTGGGGCAGGCTTGGTTGAGGTTAGAGAAGTCGATGCAGGTTCTCATTTTCCCATTTGGCTTCTTAACCAACACCGGGTTGGATACCCACTTCGGATATCTGGCTTCTCGTATGAAGTTGCTCTGCAGGAGTATGTCCACTTCTTCCTTCAAGGCCTCGTACTTTTCAGCATTCAGCGGCCTTCTTTTCTGCCTGTGGGAGGGGAATTTAGGGTTGATATTGAGGCGATGGCAACTTATCTTTGCGTCGATCCCAACCATATCTTCGTGTTTCCACGCCAAGGCGCCCAGATTTTCTCGAAGGAACCTCTTGGGGCTTCCTTGGGCATTTCAAGGAGGGCCTTTCCTATCGAAGTTTCCTCGTAGGGTTATTGCCGTCGCTCGAAAATACTCTAGTTCCCATTTGGATGTGGCACGGGAATCGATCCCGTTATTCTTGGATCGATGTCACCGGGGTTACCGCTTCCTCCATCGTAACATCCCCGGTTCTTCCGTTATTGCTTCCGTGGTCATCTCTACCTCTAGCGGCGTCATGTTGATCTCTCTCTTTTCCGCTTTTCTCAAGGCATTAGGTAACATTTTCTAGCCTCGGGTTGGTTGCCTCGTCATTGTTGCTATCCCCCTCCGGTGGGGAATTTTACATAAAGGTGGTGGATGGAGTTCTTGCCCAAAGTTCCTTTAAGCGTTTGGTCGGCCCAAGACCCGTGATAAAGTCGACCTTACATCTACTACCGTGAATTCCATGAAAGTATGGGACGCGAGAGAGGTTCTTCTCCCATGCTAACGGGGGGCGCACTATCCCTTCGGGGTTACGCAATCACCCGTGAACCCATAGAGGGGCTCGGTCGATGGTTCGGTAGGGACGTCACGTTCATTTGCTCGTAGGTGCTTAAGAAGATGACATTAACCGAGCTTTCGTTGTCAATGAGCATTCTTCCCAGTCCGTTCCGAGCCACCACCGCCCTTACTACTAGAGCGTCACAGTGAGGGTAATGCACGCCTTTCATGTCCTCTTCGGTGAAGGTAATAGGGTCTGCTCTATTCGATCCCGATGGCCTGCTATTGATGAGCCAGTTAGTCATCTGGGTTCCCTCGGCCTCATTGGCATAGCTTTTCTGGGCATTCCGTGTTTGCCCACCGATATAAGGTCCTCCGTGGATGGTGTCAATCTCTCGAATCGGAGCCTTTTCCGGCCCCTTGATCATGCGGGGCTCGGGATTGCGCTCTATCCGAGGTTGTCTGGCGGGGCTTCTTGAACTACGCCTCGATCGCTGCTCGTGACCCGGAGGCCTCCTATCCCATTGCTGGGATCGTCTGTCTTGAAAATTGGTTCCCCGTCCCCTTGCCGGGGCCTGGTCTCCTCTCCTGGTGTTCATTCCGCGCCTGGCTCCTGAGTTGACCATTCTCCGATTGGCTAGTTCTTCCACTTCTCGACACTCGTCCGTGCTATGTCCATAGCTTCGGTGAACGCAGCAATATTTCGGGTGAGTTCCTTGAGTGGGAGGAATTCTTGGAGGCGTCTTTGGTTCCGGCCTCGTAGTAGGTGGATGAGGCGCGCCATAGTTGTATAGTAGTCCCGCGGGGATCGTCGGTGCAGGGGCCGTGTAAGGAGGGGCGAGGCCCTCTGTGTGCAGAGAGGCCACATAACTCATCCAGGACATTAGGGTCGGACGGGTAGTTCCTTCGTCGGGGATTGTCTTTGGGAGCATTTGTTGGGATTTTGGATATACCCGGCTCTCGATTTGGGTTTGCTCCTAACCCGCCTCGGTTCTGTGGAGGATCATATTCTCATTTGTTATCTCCTCGGTGATCATTTCACCAACCGGTCAAAGGTGCGGGTTCTTGTTGCGTACATCCCTCTAGAACGGATGGTTCATGTCTAGTCCAAACCTTAGAGGCGGACAAAGGCCTCGGCGTCGGTTATTCTTTCGCGAGAATAACATCTCTTCATTAAAGCGGCCTAGGTAACTGCGGAGGCTCGCTTGGGGCTTTGTCTTACGTCGAGGCGTTGGACCGGGCCGATGCTTGAGTTTTGAGATGAGAAGTAATTTATGAACGTCTTTTTCGATTCGGCGACTTGAAATGCTTCCTGCGACCGGTTTGTTGTACCATCGCCGCTCCTCCGGACAACGCGGTGAAAGGCCCTGCATTTCAAGGCCCGAGTGGCTCCTCGAAGACTCATCTCTGTTTTGTAGGTGTTCACGTGATCCAAGGGTCTCCCTGCCGTGTAAGGGCAATCTTGGGCACGCGAAACTCGTGGGGATGGACGACTCGACGATTCCGCCGAGAAGGGAGGTTCTCGTCGTCGTCATCCACCTCGAATGATCTTGTGGGCTTCGGATATTTCGCCAGAATGTTTGCTTTTGGAGGAATGGGGAGGTCTTTGGGCATTTGTTCGCCCCCATAGTTCTGAGGCTGGTGTTGTGGTTGCATGGTTGGCTGAGGTTCGTACGGTTGGTAATCCGACTCTTCCCTAGCCTCGGCTTCCCTCGCCCTTCTTTCCCGCCTATTTCTAGGGGGACTTTGGGGCAGTTCCCTCCTTGGTGGGTTCTCTTGTGGCCATCTCCTACTCCCTTGTTCGCCTAGCCTTTCAAACACACTGGCGGACATAGTGGGTTGGGGCCTTCTTCCAAGTCTGCGGTCTTGTTTCCTCTTCGTTGGTTACGGCGTGAGAGCTTCTCCCCGACTTTCCGATCATGGGGTGTCCGCTGTTGACTTCCTGTTCTTCCTCGGGATCGTCCGGATCAGATTCTTGAAGGCGGTTCTCACCCCTTGTATGCATCATTTGGATGTACCCCTGCATTTGCGCGTGGTGCTGAGCAAGCTGCCTCACGCTGGCGGCCATCGTTCTCATTTCTCGTTCCAGGTTTGTGGGAGGCCTCCTTCCTCGCCTTCGCCGGGGAGCTTCTTCAGCCCTGACTCCGTCGTTTGTTGCGGGCCTGGTTCTTCTTGGATTCTCCTCTTCGTTGCTTCCACTCATTTTGTGGGTCGGTCGATCCCTTGTTCAGGAAAATTCCTTTGTTCAAGGAAAAAGAAGCTTTTTGTCGCGTTTCCACAGACGGCGCCAATCTGTTGACCCCCAAAAATGGTTGCCAACAGGATCCCCACGCTCCCTGTGCTCACGTGTGTTTTCTTTTCGCTAGGATCGCCACGTGGTTTATTCAACCACGTAGATAACCCCGTCTCGGATGGAAGGAAGATTCAAAGGAATATAAAAGATTAAAACGCACTTAAAGCAAAGGTGAGAGCACGAGGGCCTCGGACCAATGATTCCGGTGGTTAGAATACTTGAGAATAGTTAGAATCAAGGACTTGTTATATTTATACTTAAAGAGTAATATTTTCAACATCCTTTTTACGTGAAATGAGTTTGGTATTTATAGGCCAACTTTGTGAAAGCGATCCCCTCGATGTGCGACACGTGGCTCCATCGGGGTTCTTAAGTCACATCTTTGACGTCACGTCATTCGCATTAATGGGAAAGTCACTTTACCGCCGCAAACTAAAGGGCTATGATGCGCGACAATGTCAGTAATGGCGGTGTCCCATCAATCTTCTCAAGATTGAGTTGCGGTTTAGCGAGAGAGGCTTTCAAAGACGCAACTGGGGTCGGCTAACCAACCGCTTTCGGCACACGGAGACTCGGGAATCGCTTCACTCGCCTTTGACGCCTCGGAACAAGGTTAGGGGTCGGTCGGACGCCTCGGAACAAAGTTAGGGTCGGACCAAATGCCCCCATGAATGCCTACGTGGCTTTGTGTGGATGCCAGATGGGATTGGTGCGTAACACGGTCCACACTCAACAATTAGTAATCATAAAAGAATACAATTGATCACTAATTGTGAATTGTAGATTCTCTTGCCATAAACTAATATTGAACACCATTAGTAATGAATAACATTATTCATATATACAGGGGCGGATTGGGGGCGTGATCGGACTATAGCCCGATCTTGCTCGAGAAAAATCATTTTTATAGTGTAAAAAAAAAAAAAATTAGTGTAAATTTTTTTTAGTAACAGTCCGATCTTGATGTGCAATTTTTATTTTCAATAACAGTTGGAGTTCGAAAAATTCCTGGATCCGACCCTACATATATATTTATCTCGTTTATGTTTGTTCTTTCTCTTCGCAAAGCTATCCAAATTTTCTTTCTTTTTTTCTTTTAGGTGATCTTTGGTACGCAAAATTATTCAAATTCTTGACTTTGACTAGACTTTATTATAATTAATTTAGGGGATGTTTGGTTAATTTTTCTTACAACTCTTTTAATTTAATTATATATTTTATGAGATCTATAATTTTTATCAATTTTTCAACTATACATTTAATTAATTTTATTAAAATTAAAAAATGCTACTTTTAAACTACACCAAACAACCACTTATTTAAAAAAAAAAAAACAGCAAATAATTATCGCCACACATATTTCCTCATGTTCCTAAAATTAAGCTTTTCAGCAAGCTGCAGGGCAAATGGACCATATGATTCCTCGAAAGACCAAATCCAGCTCCTTCTCTCTGTCTCTCTCCAAAAATTATTCTTTGTCTGAATCAATTTTTCCAGATTTCTATATATGATTCCTTCTGTTATTAATTACTAGTTATGTCTTCTGCCAATCTCTAAACCCAATAAAGCATAAGGCATATTCATCTTCTCCCCATATACAGACACAAACAGCCTTTTACTGTTAGCCCCCATATAAAATTATATGTTGAGGTTTCAACAGATAATTAGATAGTATTAGGGTGGAATTTTTCGATTTGTTGAATCGGTTCGATCAATGTTTGTATTACGTTTCAACACATATTTTTTTAATTAAAAGTCATATATGTAATAAGTATACAATTTTCATAAATGAACGACGTCAAAATTTGAGAGATACGAACAATTTTCGAAAAACTTTAAATTACAATATTATAAGCATGTCCAACTAGGGTTAAAGAGCAAAGGAAGCAACATATGAGTATATATAGAGAGAGAGAGAGAGAGAGAGAGAGAGAGAGAGAGAGAGAGAGAGAGAGAGAGAGACATATGGTATACAAGACCTAGAAATTTTATCTATGCTTTGGATGGCAGCACCAAACAGCAATCATCATGTCTTCATCTTTGCTCATAATTCCTGTGAGCCTCCTCACCATCATCATCATTACACACCCACCCCTACCCCCACCCCTCCCTCACCCCTTTTTTGTCATCCTTCAAAGTCCATCTCCATACCATAAACCAATCAAGAAGAGCTGAACCAGATCAAGAGTCAGAAGGATCACCTAAGAAGAAAATAAATACAGGAAGGTTTGGCACTTGGATGTCGACTCTTCGCCACCTTGGACTGTAGTATGTTCCAATGGTTGGTTACAGTCTTTTATGAGTGTGAGGAGAGCTAATTAAACAGCTCTCTTTGATCTCATCTTTCGGGGAATCAAGCTTCTCGGTCCGATTGTTTGCCAGATCTGCTAAATTATATACAAGATTTGTGATTTTAATTTCTAGGATTTGTGGGATTCTTAATTCATGCTTAAATTTATTATTATGTTTGAGTTGTTCTAGCTGGTTTGAAGAATTCTGTGTTTATTTTTGAAAGGATATGCTTAATGATCTCTCTCTTTTTCTATTAATTTTCACAAATTTTATGATTTTTTTTTCTGTCAGATTATTCTATAAGTTTTGTTTGTGCAGATCTTGATGATCATAATTCTTTTGCTATGTTACTCCGTTGATACGGCATGCTATTTTGGTTTTTATTTATTTATTATTATTTTTTTCATTTAGCGCATTCATCATAGTTAACAATTCTAGCTCCGTTTCATAGTCTAGATAACATCATTAGCATCAATATACAGATCGCATGCAATAAAGATTAATTTCCATTTACTGCTCTTTCACTTCTTCTGGGCACTTAAGAATTAGGGTTTCAGGTTGGCATAATACATAATTGCTTTCATTCTTCATTCATTTTTTCTACTAGACAGAAACCCTTCATATGAACAGTACTGAAAGTGAGTTTCAAGAGTCGAGTGGCTGCCTGACCAATTTCCAGTACTGGCCATATTTTGTTGAAAACTAAATTTAAATAAATTTGTCTACTCTTTAAATTTTTAAATGAGGTGGTATAATAATATAAAATGGTATTCATGTCTCGCTATCATGGATAAGTGTTCGTCTATCATACTTTTCATCATAAATGTATGTAGACAAGGGAGTGTGTTAAAAATTAAATTTAAATCACTTTTAAAAATTTAGGAAAGTGCAATGGGAGAAATAAAATAAAGTAATTAGAAATAAAACTTATTGCTTCCAAGTTTTGATATAATTTACATGACCACATATATAGTCTAAAAACTTCAATTATTAGACAAATGACAAGTTTATTTTTTTACTTTCAACTTAGTACATGAGTCAAATGTTGGGATTTTGTCTCAAAATGCTAAAAGGGCTTCAATTATAGACAACAAGTACAATTTATTATGATAAAAACATTCGTTCTATAAGAATTACCTTATTTGATTAAAGATGCCAAAAATTGTGTTACTTTGGTAAGAGACAATTATTTTGGCAGAAACCATACGTACGTATTGCTGCAACTCTTTGAGGAAAGTTTAAGTTAAAAATTGAGGGATGTATCTCTATAAATTGATGTGATTTTAATCTCTTCTTTGAGGAAAGTTTAAGTTAAAAATTAAGGGATGTATCTCTATAAATTGACGTGATTTTAATCTCTTTTTTATGTGATAAAGATTTTTTTAAGAGAAAATTTGGTAGTCAACTTTGTAGTTTTTTTTATTCTCTTTGTAGTTTGTACAAAGAGTCGAAGTTGATTGGAGTAAATCTTAGGTTATTGTTTCAAATTTTTAGAGAGCATATTCAATTATGACATTCAATAGGGAATGATCTCGTGTAGCGAGGCGTGATATCTTGTCCACTCACGACATCATAGGAATGAAGAGGAGATGATATCTTGCCCACCCTCTTGAGGTGTCGGTGGGTGGGAAGATATCCTGCCCGCTTGGGGACAAGAGATGAGTGCTTGACATTCAATTACTTTCAAGAATTTAAAAAATTTAAGAGTATTGAATATAGACTTTGTAAAATTATTGATGTATTGAATAGAACTTTTTAAAAAGTTTTTAAAAGTCACGAAATATTCAATTAATTTTTTTTAGAAGTCTATGTAATTTATGGAGTATTCAAATTGAGAATGACTTTTAAAAAATTTCCTACTACTAAAAAAGAGAGCTTCATTCCGTCGGTGAAGCCAATTTTTCCGTTGAAAATAGACAACTCCAACGGACATTGGCCATCGAAAATTCAGTGATAAAACTCCGGCCAATAAATTTTTTGACGGAAATTAAAAGTCCATCGGGATTTTCCAACGGCTTTTAATTTCCGTTGGAAAATTTCGATGGACTTTGACCGCCAGTAAAAATCTGATTTTATAATATTAATTTTTAAAACAAATTCTTTTCCAACAAATGCAATAAACTAAGTAAATGCGATAAATTGAAATAAATATATACATATAATTAAAATGCACTTCAATCTTCACGTCTTCATTAAGAGATTATTTCATTTGAGTTAAATTATGTAATCAACGTACCAAATCTCATTATAACAAATGTTTGGAATGTTAAAACATATTGCCTCTTCGTCAAGCCTCAAATGTTTATGTTTCTCTCTCTTTTTTTTTTTTTTTTTTCCAGAATCTCACCAACTTTCCACAAGCAAATACAACACAATTGTGCCCAATATCAACAAATGAAGATTATATGTTAAAAAATATTTATATAGTACTATACAAAATCACAAAAATTTCGACAGAACATCCCTATAAACTAGACATTTCCACCCAACATTGAACATGAACTAACAATTCGCATTCATTCCACACTAGAACATGTAAAGGTTTTGTGGAAACTGACACACAAAATATAGCATGGATATCTGAAGTTCTCGCCATTAAGTAAACTACCTACATGATGCATGTTGATTAAAATTTTTGCGCATTATAAGACAGAAGAAGTAGATCAATATTAAGAGCCCAAGGAAAATGAGCATATATTATATGCGGTAAGGAAAGAATGGATCATTTTTAATAATTAAGCAATCATTATTGTCACCAAGAACATGTATGTTCTGTTAAGTTTCCAAGTAGGGAACATTTTGTTGGATTGATTTTCTAAATATATCATTTTGACATGTATATGACACTACATGAATAGTTCACAACTAGTATTGGATGACGCATTAATTGGGTGGATCGAGCATTCAGGTCAATAAAGAGCAAAATTGGGAGGTGGGAGGCAAGAGGGTGCCGGCAACTAGGCCGCGGTATGGCAAACAAAGGGGTTTGTACCCATTCGCCTTCCAACTGACTTTTTAGCCTCCTTTCAAGATGAATTCGATTTTTGTGTATTAATGAATAGTTGTGATCATTTTTAACCATTGTAACTATTGAATGGTACCCCCCTTAACAATGTATAAATAAAGAATGATTGTTGTAAAGTTAAGAAACAATTCTTGATCATTTTCTTATTCTTTTGTTTTTCCATATAAAATTGATTTTGTTGTCTTGTTTTATATCCAGAATACTATAGAACCGAATATAAAATTCTCTCATATAATTCTCTACATCTTCTTGAGTGTTTAATTTACTTTCGTTAGTACATAGACGCAACTAAACACCTAAGTTATATTTCATTATATCCTAGAGGCAACTTTTGATCTCGTGTGGAGTACTTTTGAGTGGAATAATCTATAAGTTCGAGTTTTAGTTTTGTTCGTGGGTCTCAAGTCATTGCAAACAGATTTTGATCTAACAATCTTAAGACAAAAATTTTCGATCTACAGCAATGGCTCCACCAATGTCTTCACTACGAGACTCTGCACTTGATTTTGTCAAATTGGAAAGGTTTGAAGGAGGTAACTTTCGGCGATAGCAAAACAAACTTCATTTCTTACTCACAACACTAAATGTAGTATGTGTTCTTACCATGCCAAGACCAGAAGAAAATGAAGAAGAAACATTGGCAAACACAAGGACAAAGCAAAAGTAGGATCAGGACGATTATATTTGCAAGGGGCACATTTGCAACGCCATGCCGAATGTTTTGTTTGATTAATACCATGGGAAGAAAACTGCAAAAGAGATTTGGGATGCGATAGAAACAAAATACATGTCTGAAGACGAGACAAGTAAAAAATTTCTTGCATCTAAATTTCACCAATATAGAATGGTTGATTCTCATAAGGTAATTGAACAATTTTATGAAATTGTACACATGTATAATCAATTTCAAGCACATAATATGAAAATGGATGAATCTTTTGTGGTCTCCTTTAATATCGATAAACTTTGCTCTAGCTAACCGAAAAGATTACAAAAGAAATCTGAAGCATAGGAAAGATGATTTGTCCCTAGAGGACTTGGGTCGACGTCTTCGCATTGAAGAGAAATTTAGAATGAATAATTCTGAAAATCAAATTGGCCAATTATCAAAAATCCATGTGGTGGAAGAGAGGAAAGAAGCAAAAAAGAACAATGAAGGCAAACAACACTTTTTAAAATCAAATAAGAAGATGAAATATGACTCCAAAGACAAAAAGAAAAAGAGAGGTCCGTGTTTCAATTGTGGGATGCCGGGGCATATCAAACGAGAATCCTGCCACTTGAAGAAACAAAAACAAGAGGGTAACTCTAATTTTGTGGCGATGATAAGTGAGGCGTTTGTTGTGGATGATGATATCGAGTGGTGGATAGATTCTAGTGCCACTAGGCACGTTTACAAGAATCGAGATCTATTCACTACTTATGAGATTGTCAATGATGGTAAAGTTCTCTACATGTGTAACTCTTCTACTGCTACTGTTCGAGGTAAACGAAGTGTCAAATTGGAGTTTACATCCGAAACATTCCTAACTATCAATGACATGTACCATGTACCGAAAGTTATGAAGAATTTAGTTTTCGGAAGTCTTCTTAACAAGTTTGGTTTTAAGCTTGTTTTTGAGTCAAATAAATTTGTATTGTCTAAGAGTGGTCTATTTGTTAAGAAAGACTTTTTGTATAAGGGGGTGTTTAAACTAAATGTTATCAATAAAAATACAAATTCTATTTATTTTGTTATTGATTCTCAATCTTTATGGCATTCTAGATTAAGGCATATTAATAATCATAGATTCCATGATATGAGCATGTTAAATTTGATTCCAAATTACAAAAGTGATATGAATGAAAAATGCAATGTTTGTGCTCAAACTAAAAAGCAATAAAACATTTTTTCCTATCATTAAAAGGAAAACAACTTTATTTGAATTAATGCATAGTGATGTATGTGATTTGCGTGGTACTCCTTGTAGAGGAGACAAGCATTATTTTGTTACTTTTATAAATGATTTCTCTAAATTTTTCTGTGTATATCTTATGCGTACTAAGGATGAAGTTTTAAAAAAATTTAAGATACATAAAATAAAGTAGAAAATCTATGTACCACTAAAATAAAATGAATTATGGGTGATAGAAGGGGTGAATATCACTTTCCAGATTTTTGTGAAAACTTAAGAATTATACAAGAAACTTCCATTGCCTATACTTCTCAACGAAATGGTATAGCGGAAAAGAAAAACAGGACTTTTACAGAAATGGTTAATGAAATGTTATGTAATTCTGAGTTAAGTAAAGAGTTTTGGAGAGAAGCTCTTTTAATTGCGTGTTATATACTTAATATGGTACCTAGTAAAGGCAATAAAATAACCCCTTATGAATTATGGAAGAATCGAAAGCCTAATCTATCTTTCTTTTGTTTTTAGGATTGTAGGAGTTAATAGTAGAGCCATAGTTAATATACTTGAACCAAAAGTGAAAAATTTAGGAGAAAAGAGAATATAATTTATATTCGTAGGCTATGTGGAACATAGCAAAGGTTATAGGTTTCTTGTGGTTGAACCTAATAGTTCTATTGAAGTTAACATTGTCATAGAATCTCGAGATGCATTATTCTATGAGAATAGGTTTTCTAAATACCTAAGTTAACTAATATTGATTCTAATAAATTAGAACCAAGTAAAATAGGAGTTAAAAAAATGAAAGCTCTTGATGATCCTCCACAATTAATGAGAAGTAAAAGAGTTAGAAAAGAAAAAAATTTCGGACCTGATTTCATTATGCATCTAGTCGAAGGGACTAGGAGATCACATGTTAGATAAATTATTGTCTCACAATCAGTTGAGTCGAATCCTCTTACCTTTGAAGAGGCAATGAAATCGAATCATGCAGTCTTTTGGAAAAAGGCTATAGATTATGAGATTCAATTCATCTTAAGCAACAAAACATGGATTTTGGTTGATCTTCGATCAGGCTCAAGACCTAATGGGTGTAAATGGATTTTCAAAAAGAAGATGAAAGTTTATGGAACTATAGATAAGTTCAAAACAAAGTTGGTAGCAAAAGGCTTCACTCAAAAGGAAAGTCTAGATTTTTTCGATACCTATGCACCAGATGGCTACTATTCGAACCTTGATTGAACTAGCTACAATTTACAAACTTGAAATCCATCAAATGGATGTTAAAACGGCTTTCCTTAATGGATAATTAGATGAGAAAATATATATGGAACAGCCAGAAGGGTTTATGTTACCCGGACAAGAGAGAAATGTTTGTAAATTGATAAGTTCTTGTATTGGCTAAAACAAGCTCCAAAACAATAGCATGAAAAATTCGATAAAGTCGTCGTTGCAAATGGATTTAAAACCTATGAGTTAGATAAATGTGTATATGGCAAATTCAATGGACATCATTGTGTTATTATTTGCTTATGTGTGGATGATATGCTCATAATTGGATCCAATGAAAATAGTATCAAAGAAACTAAGTCATATGAAAATAGTATCAAAGAAACTAAGTCATTGTTATCATCCAATTTCGCTATGAAGGATATGGGATTTGCGGATATGATTTTAGGGATTAAAATCATAAGGTATGATAATGGAATTATCCTAACACAACCTCATTATATCGAAAAGATATTAAAAAAATTTAATCAATTTGATTGCAAGCCGATTTCTACATCTTTTGATTCTAGTGTAAGATTAATTTGGTAGAGCGGTTTCAAAACTTGAATATGCAAGAGCTATTGGATGCCTTGTGTATGCGATGGAATCTACTAGACTGGATATAACTTTTGCAGTTGGAAACTTAGTAGATATACAAGTAATCCAAGTCATTTGCATTGGCAAACTATGTATAGAGTATTCAAATACCTAAAACGAATAATAGAATCCATTATACTAGCTATCATATAGTATTGGAAGGATACACGGATGCAAGTTGGATCACTAATAGGGAGGATCACGCATCTACAAGTGGATGGATATTTACTCTTGGTGGAGGTGTCATTTCATGGGGTTCTAAAACGCAAACATGTATTGTTGACTCTGCAATAGCAGTTAAGTTTATAGCTCTTGCTTCGGGTAATAAAGAAGCAGAATGATTAAGAAATTTATTGAGAGAAATTTCTATTTGGCCTAAGCCTCTGCCACTGATCTCTTGTCCAGAACGTATAGTCAAATTTACAATGGCAAGCTGGGACACATTGGTCTACGGCATAGCTTGGTTAGAAAACTTATCTCTAATAATATAATCACTATTGATTATGAAAAATCAAGTCAAAATTTGGCGGATCCTTTGACAAAAGGCATTGCAAGGGATTTTGTTCTAAAAAGATAAAAAAGAATGGAATTGTGGCCAATCAATAAACATCAATGATGGAAACTCAGCTTAACACTTGACAAGTCAAGTCCTTAGGTTCAATGAGCAAAGTACATCATATGAATGATTGCAAACACATGTTTAATCCCAAGGTAAAGGGTTTGGTAAACGTATCACTATACGGGAAGCTAAGTTATTAAAACTCTTAATAGATTTGTGTAATTTTTCTATAAAATACCTTAGATGAGTTGGCATTTTCGATAAGTCTACCTATATGAATATCAGGGATGGTGTCTTTAAATTAGTTTTGGACAAACTACTCAAGATATTCACAAAGTAAAAACTAGGATATATGACACATGGCCTATACACGTGTCATTTTATACACTTCAAGATATTTTCAAGTTAGTGTGTCGAGTACTTTCGCTCAATCACTTAAGGTCACTGGTTCAAAGCCTAGCTACCACGCCACATTGATTAGCATTTGAGGTATTTTCGCTAAGTGGAGGTTCAAGTCCAAAAGAAACATCCATCTATTCACGAACTTGGCAAGTTATATATGAGAGTTATTTTCAAAACGTTATTTTTTGAAAATGGTGGAGGATTGTTGGATTGATTTTCTAAATATGTTGTTTTGACATGTGTAGAATACCACATGAATGGTTCGGAACTAGTGTTGGATAACACATTGGGTGGATCGAGCATTTGGGGTCAATAAAGAGAAAAATTGGGACGCTAGAGGGTGGCCATGGCTAGGCCACTATTTTCTTAGCCGCGACAAACAGACGTGTTCGCCTCTTAACTGATTTTTTGACCTCTTTTTATAATGAATTCGGTTTTTGTGTAATGAATATTTGTGATTATTTTTAACCATTGTAACTGTAGAATGGTGTCATTTAACAATCTATAAATATAAACTGGTTGTTGTAAAGTTAAGAGACAATTCTTGATCATTTTTTTATTCTTTTGCTTTTCCAAATAAAATTGATTTTATTGTCTTGTTTTATAACCGGAATACGGCAGAATCTGATATAAAATTCTCTCATATAATTCTGTATATCTTCTTGATTGTTTGGTTTACTTTCATTAGTGCATAAATGCAAGTTAACACCTAAGTTATATTTCATTATATTCTAGAGGCAACTTTGGATCTCGTGTGCACTACTTTTGAGTGAGACAAAATTTGCCTTAAGGAAAGCGTATATCACGCGTTTTGGAATAATCTATAAGTTCGGGTTTTGGTTTTGTTCGGGGTCTCAACTCATTGCAAGCAGATTCTAATCTAACATATATGACTTTTGGACATAAGAACATGTATGTTAAAGCTGGACGAATAACAATACATCATTTTTCACTGCCGAATCTTCTTTAGCATTTTCAGTGCCACCATCCTAAGCAAATTCTTAGTGCCATGGCCATACCAAGATTTTCAGATGCGTACGAAATATGAGCATTTGAGAAACAGCACGAGGTGAACAACTACTTTATGACAATAGATCTTGAACATCGAACACTTTGTCATAAATAATAAGATCACAGATTCTTTCAAGTGTGTTGACATACAAAATAATAAGGGCCTAAAAAGAGACTTAAGAAAAATTGTACATGTAGGCCCATAGAAAGTACCCAAGCATATAGGCCTAAAAATATATGTCGTCCAGGCCCAATGGATGCCCAGGTAAATTTATATATAGGCCCAATAGAAATTATCCAGGCCAGATAGGGCCCAAAATAGATATCGCCCAGATCAGAAACGCCCAGGGCGTTGGGCGATTAGAACGATCAATCACTTCATAAGAGTAACCGTTCTTAAACAGTTTTTCCTTCCTCTCTTATCATTTCTCCCACGTTTCATAAGTTACAAACAGTTGAATCATCATGGAGGAGTTACAAACAGTTGAATCATCATGGAGGAGTTACAAACAGTTGAATCATCATGGATGAGTTACAAGCATTTGAATCATTATGGAGGAAATAGGTAGTTATTGGGCGACGAGGTAGCTATTCGAGGACGAGAAGTTTTTTACGCAAGATTGAAGGAAAACGTGTGGTAAAACCGTTTGGTAAAGTATAAAAGAAAGAAGATCGAATGACAGAAAAAGGGAGACAACTCTCAAAAAACAGAGAAATGTAATTTCATTCCAGTTTAGTTTTAAATATTTCTTTACAGTGAATTCTAGTGTGCTTGTGCCCCTTGGAGGCATTTCGTTTAGTTCTTTCATCATTTGCCAATATTGTAATCTTCATAAATCAAACACCCCTTGTTGGGACTTTGTCTCAAAATGTTTGGCGTCCCTTACACATCGTCTGAATCCTTTAATTGTTAGCGAAGGACACACTTTCTGCGCGAAACAATTTGGCACGCCCAGTGGGACCTTTTGGTGTTAGAAGATACAAGAAAGTAGAACAATATGCCTCACAAGAATTCAGATAAGGAGCCAGCAAGCCAGCGAATCCAATCCGTGATCGAGCGATATGAAGAACAGCAAAATACACCGGCAACAGAGGGAAAAAATCAAAGCCGTTATGAACCGATGACGGAATTGAGTCCACGCACCATGCGCGCATTACTTGGCGAACTCACACAAGATGTCGTGGGACAGGTAAGCCTGCAAAATGTTCATGATATGGAAAAGTTTATTCAAACTGAAAATGTGCATTATGATAACATGGCCAAGCAATTAAGTACTTTAAATGAACTTATGAATAGGTTAGTAGGCCAAACATATCAACCAAATTTGCCAAATATAGGGAATCATTTCCAAACCAGGACGATCGTAGAGCACAATTCACCAACGATGAACCCTATGAATCCTAGTCAAGGAATAGAAACGCCTTTTATATCATCGACGTCAAATGTAGGTGGAGGCGGCATGGCCAATTTGAGTGGTCATAATGTGGAATCATCCAACTTGGGGGGTAGCTCGAACGCAAGAGAGAATATACCAAATATAGGACAAAACGCAACACGCGTTAGCGAAGGGGCAAATGTCCAAATAAATGGCAATAATACCTTGAATAATGGTAATCTGGCCACAAACCCGGGGTTAAATAATAGACCTCAGATGACCCCACCTATGAACCAACCCATAGGAGTCCCATATGATCCTAACACGGTCTTGAGAAACTAAATCTCAGTGATAATGCAAGATCAGATGGCTTTTGGAATGCGTCCTTTCATTAGGCTGACTTATAGGAAGCCATATCCCGATTGGATAGATCAAGCGTATCCGTAGCCTAGAGGATATAAGGTGCCAGAATTTTCATTATTCACAGGTTTAGGAGAAGTCTCAACATTGGAACATGTAGGGCGATTTACATTGCAATGTAGTGAGGTAAGTGATTATCACAAATAGAGGTTGTTTCCTAGTTCGCTAACAGGGATAGCTTTTTCATGGTTCATTAATTTACCAGCAAACTCTATTCAGACATAGCAACAGTTAGAACAGTTGTTCCATGCTCAATTTTATAAAATCGAATCCGAAGTTACCTTGGCCGATTTGGCGAACTTACGTCAAATGCCAACTGAATGGGCGGAAGTTTTCCTTCAAAGATTTAAAACTGCTAGGAGTAAATGCTTCGTGCCCTTACTTGAAAAGGAATTTGTTAAGATCGCTCAGAGTTGTTTAAGTTTTGATTTAAAAAAGAAATTTCAGGATAGGGAGTTTCCTGATCTCTTCCAATTAACGACCAATGTGATTAGATATGAGCGCTTGATAAGGAAAGAAGAACAAATGAAAAATTCTAGCAAAGGGACTTACTATAGAGACCCAAACTTCGACGTTCATATTGTAGATGAATATTATGATCAAACCGAAATATGTCTGGCCGAATTGGTTAAAGGAGATGCGTATGCATGCCCCTTAGTAATTAACTCAGGAACGACGGCGAAAAATGAGCCTCTAAGAGATACAAGCAAAAAGGCTAGAGCGTTTTCGTTCGATATAACCAAAGCAGATATTATATTTGATAGATTGTATAAAGACAAACAAATAAAACTGAGCGATAAGCACAAATTTCCAAATCCTGAGCAAATTAAGGATAAGAAATATTGTAAGTGGCATAATGCATGGTCTCATACAACTAATAATTGTTTGGTTTTTCATCATGTGTTACAGGATGCCATTGAATCAGGACAAATCACTTTTGAAGCTAAAAAGAAGATGGCAGTGGATGAGAATCCCTTTCCGCGGCCACTAGGAGTGAATATGATATCAGCAGGCTTCAAAAGTGGTTTACCTAAATTCAAATTGGTAGTTGATAATGGAGACGAGGATCTTGAACAGCATCCTAGTGTGTTCGAACGTCTCAAAGGTAAAGAAGTCGAAAGGAACGAAAAAAATGTTGTGTGCTAGATGTAGTAGAGAAATAAATGAAGATGATGAAAAAATGGGAGTATGGAGGTGTCACAATCATCCAAACATGACCCCAAATTTCCAGCCTATTCAAGGGCGAAAGGTACCAATGCCTCTTTTTGAAAGACAAATCGGTAGCATGATGGATGGCGATGACAACGGCAGTCGATGCTCAACAGCAGAACGTTTAGGCCACAGCCCCATCGATCGAATGTATGGCACTCATTCCAATACAGTGCGAGAAGGGTGATATCTTTTGATCAAATGACCAGGACGCAGCAAAGACGTCATCAGAGAAATTATGGACGAATGATGAGGCAACAACAGGAGATGATACGTCCCAAATTGCCCAATTTCTCCAATGCCGTTGCTAAGGAAAATCTCGAAGATGGGAAAGAACATAACGTGAACGATTCAACAGAAGAATTGCTGGAAGATTCTTCTGGTAGGTCGAGATTTGAAAGACGCAGCAAAGACGAAGATGAAGATGAAGATGATCCAGGACAATCCATCACTATTTAATTTGGTTCTTTGTCCCCAGTCTTGGCTAATAATTATTTGCTTGCCAATGAGTTTAAAAGTAAGGGAGATGAGAAGACACAAGACGATGAGGGGGAATAAGTATGGACGTTGGAATGTGAGGGAGAAATCGGGCAAACCTCTGGAGGTATATGTGAGGAAGAGGAAGATGATGGTTTGACCGATGTTGAAGAAGAGATTGACCTAGAATCAGAAAGAAGAAAGAGAGGAGTGTCATATAACAATCTACTAAAGCAGCTATATCAAGAAGGCGTCCGAGAAGTAGATTTGTTGGGCTAACCATCTGGGCGATCTTTTGATTATTACGTGTTATATGGGACGCCTAAGAGGAAAATGAGGGTACCACGCTCTGAAAAGTATGGACCTCCTCCAATGATATTACCACCCCCTACAGGTTGGCAAGAAAAGAGTGACATAGAAACTCAAAAGACCGACACGGAAGATCAGTGCGAAATGTTGCACGTTAATTTAACACAACAATTTGATCCAAAAGATGATGGGAAACAAGATGTAGAGATAGAGGCAACTGAAAAGGTCATCTTTAAGAAGCCGACGGCCAATTTAACCAAACATTTAAGACTATTATATGTAAAAGCTTTAGTCAATGGCATCCCAGTAGCCAAAGTTCTCATCGACAATGGGGCCGCTATCAATACCATTCCATCCAGAATGATAAAGAAATTTGCAAAGACGAAGAGTGATTTGATCCCTACTGAAGTTATTATTACGAGCTTCAATGGAGGGGCAACTTCGGCCAAAGGAGTAATGCCGTTAGACGTGACGGTAGGAACTATCACTAAAACCACAGTATTCTTTGTGATAGACGGGCCGACTAGCTACAATGTGTTGTTAGGAAGAGATTGGATTCATCGAAATCGTTGTATACCTTCGTCGCTCCATCAATGTCTAGTTTTTTGGAACGATGAAGGTAAGGCAGAGGTGGTACAAGTAGATCATAGGCCTTTTGTCATAGAGACGAACTCGATTGAGAAGTTCATGTATGAGGAAAACTATGGACCTGTGAGGGTAGTCCAAGATGGCGAAGAAACTCGAATCATCGCGCAGAGCGAAGAGTCATTATCAGTAGATGCATTTGCTGAAATGTTTGATCAAATGAGGCCAAACATAGTGGCCCTTGAGGAGCCAATAATTGGCAAAAAAGATATTCAATAAATGTTAAAAAAGATGGCTAGCTTTCAGGATTTCAAATCCAAGTCAATGGCTTTCAAGAAAAGGTGTGAAGAAGAAATAAAAAAGGAAACGGCTTTAAAAATTTTAAAGAACAAGTTAGCAGTGTTTGAATTAGAACAGAATATCGGCCGAGAAGTTAATAAGGTGGATTGTTTGGATGCAGAAGGCCTTACTATAAAGAATCTGGACGATGATGTGATAGGGGTTATGAAGACCGGCCACGCTCAAGCACAAGATCCTTTGGTGAAAGTGAATATTGGGAATGAACGAGAAGATCGCCCAACATTTGTCAGTTAAATGCTTAGCAAAGAGGTAAGTGACCAGTTAATCGCTTTATTAAAAGAATACAAAGATTGTTTTGCTTGGGAATATGAACACATGCCTAGGTTAGATAAAGATTTAGTAGAACATAAGCTGCCAACCAAGCTACATTTTAGACCCCATAAGCAGCCCCCCAGGCGTTTTGCTCCTAATGTATTGCCCGAAGTAAAGAAAGAAATAGAACGATTGATAAAGGCAGGTTTTATTAGGACGGCCAGATATGTTGAATGGTTATCCAATACCGTGCCTGTATCGAAGAAAAATGTTAGTATTAGGGTTTGCATAGATTTCAAAATTTTGAATTTAGCAACGTCCAAAGATGAGTATCCAATGCCAACGGTAGATTCCTTAGTGGATTCAACTGCCGGGCACGTGATGTACTCATTTATGGATGGATATTCAGGATACAACCAAATTTATATAGCTGAAGAAGATATACATAAAACTGCATTCAGATGCCCAGGTGCTCTAGGATGTTTTGAATGGATAGTCATGCCTTTTGGTTTAAAAAATGTAGGAGCCACTTATCAAAGGGCAATGAATTTAATTTTTCATGATATGATAGGAAAATTCGTTGAAGTTTATGTTGATGATATAGTGGTTAAATTATTGAAAGAAGAAGACCATTTCCAACAATTGAAACGTTCATTTGAACGGATGAGACAGTATAAATTAAAATTGAACCCGTTGAAGTGTGCATTTGGTGTTAATGCAGGAAATTTCCTAGGGTTCCTAGTACATGAAAGAGGAATTGAACTTGATAAAAATAAAGCAAAAGCTATTTTAGAGGCTAAACCACCTAAGAACAAAAAAGGAATTGCAAAAATTCTTGGGACAAGTGAATTTTTTATGACGTTTCATCTCTAATTGTGCAGGGCGAACGAAAGCTTTTTCGCCTCTTTTGAAGTTGAAAATCAGGGCGACTTAAATGCTCGAAGGAAGAGCATCAAGAGGCTTTTCATAGCACGAAAACATATCTATCAAATCCACCAGTGTTAGTTTCACCTAACCAAGGACGGCTAATGAAAGTTTACATATCGGCCGAGCAGGAATCAATAGCTGGACTAGTCACCCAAGACGATCAGTTTGGAGAAGAAAGGGCGATATATTACCTTAGTAGACGATTAACTGCATGTGAATGTAATTATTCTACAATTGAAAAATTATGTCTTGCTTTATATTTTACATGTACTAAATTAAGGGCCTACTTGCGGCCTGTAACTATTTACTTAATTTCTAAAGTAAATTTAGTTAAGTACATGTTCTCTCGTCCTATTTTGCATCAAAGGATTGGTCTTTGGACTTTAGCACTGTCAGAATTTGAAATACAATTCATACCTCAAAAGGCTGTCAAAAATCAAGTGTTGGCTAACTTTTTGGCCTATCATCCATCCTTAGACGTGCCTAAAGAAATTGAATTAGAAGTCAATTTGCTCGAGCTGAAACCCTGGATTTTATACTTTGACGGCTCAAAGACTGCTGGGGGTGCAGGAGTAGGGGTAGTGCTAATAAACCCATTAGGGGTTTGTTACAAGTTTGCTTTCGCCCTGACTGAAATGTGTACTAATAATCAAGCCAAATACGAAGCATTGATTGTCGGTTTAGAGCTATTATTAGATTTATGGACGAAAAATGTGTTTATCAAAGGTGATTCTCAATTAGTAATTTATCAATTGAATGGCGATTTCAAATGCCAAAGTGATTCTGTCATAAGCCAATATGGCATCGCTCAAGAGCTCTTGGACGAATTCGACCAAGTAGAGCTTCAATATGTTAATAGGATATATAACGATTTGGCAAATGAGGTGGCCCAAATGGCATCGGGTTATTCAAAAATGTTAAATAAGGATTCTGCTTGTGAGTATGGAACGATATTGCCTGTAGCTCAACAAAGGGCGAAAGAGTTTAATGTGCATTGTATACAAAATGGAGACGTAATGGATTGGAGAGAAGAAATACAAAATTCTTGGAAGAACCCGATAAGAAGAGCGATAGGAAGGTAAAATTACGCTCAATGAACTATTTGGTTTGGTTGAGGAGAATTATATAAACGCGCGAGATGGTGTGCTTTTGAGATGCATAAATTTACAAGAAGCTAAAGTGGTTATGGCCGAAGCGCATGAAGGAGTGTGTGGAGCACATCAAGCTGGCCAAAAGATGAGGTGGTTGATCATTAGGAGTGGGTATTACTGGCCTAAAATGGGCGAGTTATGCGTTTAGTATGCTAAAAGTTGTTTGGAGTGTCAAAAACATGGCCCAATCCAAAGAATGTCAGCAAGGGAAATGGTACCTATTATTAAACCATGGCCATTCAAGTGTTGGGCGATAGATCTGATAGGAAAGATTTACCTACCATCGTCCAAACAGCACACCTTTGTAATATTCGCTACGGATTTTTTCACTAAATGGGTAGAAGCGATACCTTTAAAAGAAATCTCTCAAGGAAGTGTCATAGGGTTCATTCGTGATCACATCGTATATAGATTTGGGATACCTCAAACTCAGTAGTGATGGATCATGGAACTTCTTTAAATGGGAGTCAAGTGAAAAAGAATTTACGAGCGAGTTTGGAATTAAGTTGGCAAACTCTACACCTTATTACGCCCAATCCAACGGCCAAGCGGAATCGTCAAATAAGGTTTTAAAGAGTATCATAAGGAAAATGATGGCGAAAATGCCAGAGGCTGGCATGAGTGTTTGAATAGAGCATTATGGGCTTATAGAACTTCTCCGCGATCTAGTACTAAAGTGACTCCTTTCCAGTTAACTTATGGGCAAGAAGCGGTGCTTTCTATGGAAATTAATGTGCAATCGATCAGAGTACGTTTGCAAAATAGTATAGATAACAATGAACATACTGAGCTACTCGTTCAGAATTTATTAGAATTAGACGAATTGAAGTTGAGCGTCTTAGATAGATTGCAAATTCAAAAAAGACAAGTGGCTTCATATTATAATAAAAAGGTTATAGCCAAATGTTTTAGTACGAAGGATTTGGTCTGGAAAACAATACTCCCATTGGATAGTAGTAGTCCAAAGTTTGGGAAATGGTCGCCAAATTGGGAAGGACCATATAGAGTTAAAGAGGTGTTACCAAATGGGGCATATCTTTTAGAAAATTTGGATGGTATGAGGCACATGAGGTCTATTAATGGCAAATATTTAAAGAAGTACGTTCTGTCAGTTTGGGATTTTGAACGATTAGAGGTTTAACATTAAAGGACACAGTTTTATAAACGAATAAAACTATTCATTTCATCGAATAATTTGGTTGCCATGATTGGCTACCATTACAAAAGGGAAATTGAATGAAACAAAAGAAAAGTTGTCCTTAAAACGTTCGAATCTTAATTACAGCCTTCCCCAAATAGAGCGCATCTGCTCTCTATGTTTCTCCCACTCATCGCTATTGTTCAATGTAAAGCGGTGGATAGTTCATCCATGATTCCTTCGTCCACTTCTAGACCTGAATAACGCTCAAGCAAGGATCTAGCCCGTTCAACTTCCTGAGAAGCATTGCGCTTCTTGGCGGCTAGTCTGGCCTTACAGTCGTCCATCTTTTCTTGAATTTCTTTCATCTGAGCAGCCAAATGACCTCGGAAGAAATCTCGTTCAGATTGTTTTTAGCTTGATCGATTTCCTGGTGAAGAGATTCCTTTTCGGTCACAGCATTAACGTATTGAGTTTTCTTGGCTTTGAGTTCCACATTTTTAGCCAACAGCGCGCTTATCTCCTGATGGATGATTTTCAAAGATAACTTGAGATCCGTGGAGAGTTTGAGTGAAGGAAGCTCAAGTGCTTGGGCCATTTGGCGGCTTAAACGCTCAAATTTATCTCGTTGGTTGGCAGCACTAGCGTGTGAGATATCTATGTCCATGAAAGAAGTGTATTCAAGTACTGCCTACTTAAGAATGTTCATGTTTTCTATGGAAAAAGCACTAGAGGCAGAAGAAGGACGACTAGCCGAAGATGAACGAGCGGTCTGACTAGCCTTCACTTGTTCCCACGACGTAAACAAGTCCTGAATAGAGCGCAAGATGGTACCAGCGTCCTGTAAAGGTAAAAATGATTACTTAGCGTCTTTATGGCAATAAGCAATGTAAAGTAAATTGAAAGAAAATTACCTCATAAGTTGACTCATCAGTAGTTTTGGAGGAAGAAGGGGGAAATGTGCCACTGGGCGATTTGACTGCCTGCGAAGATTCGCCCTTATCCGAGCGTGCTGGCTCTAGTACAACCGGCAAATCAATTGGTCTTTCTGCAAAGGGACGAATGATGATAAGTGTTTCAAGAGTAACGCCATGATAAATGGTGAAATTAGAAAAAATGTCATAACTATGTGCACATATTACCGTCAGGCTCGCACTGAGGGGAAGCATACGAAATGACGGAGATTCTTCAACTGGCTGGGCAATCGAAACGGCTGGGTCTCCGAATCCCTTTTCAGGCAAATCCACTTCGATGGATGGCTCGGAAGATGGAGGAATTGAAGGGTCGGGCGACGTAGAATCTTTCAAAGGAGAAGTGACCCTCTTCTGGTTTAGAGTACAAAGATAATATCAATATTTATATTAAAGTGTTCTTTAAATAAGGGGAAATCATATTACCTTTCTCCTGGTCATAGGAGGAGTACCATCATCGTCATCACTGTCATCATCAGGTTGACTTGATGGATCCAACGTTGGCCGTTTACGGCTAGATACACCTTTCGCAGCTCCAGTTTGGGCGGAAGGAGAACTGGATTGAGTGGAAATTGCAACAGAACGTCTAATACGCACTGTTGGAGATTTTGAAGGAGAAGACGAAGGAGCAGGATGTTTAACTGATATGGGCACAGCAAGGATAGGAATCGGAGTAGAAGAAATGGAAGTTCTGGAAGACCCTGATCCCTCGAGTATATGGAATGCATGGTTGACGTTAGTAGTGAAGAATCTACGTTTCACCGAAGGCCAAAATTGTTCAAAAAGAGGATGAACGACCAAAGTGGGATTGAAAGGAGCCAAAGAGAACCCATTCATCAGAGAAGCATTACGCTCATCTATGGCCTGTGCTTCTACTTTGGTGATGGTATGGAAGCGTTCTTGAAAACTTTTGAGTAACAAGGAGGAATGGGCCAAGTTTGGCCAAACCGAAGCTGTCGGGCAAAGAAGCTGGGAGCATAGACCTCAACCCCGGCCTTGGCATTGGTGCCCGTGAGAATGTCATGAAACAATTCTCACCCGGTCAAGTATTGGGCCCAAACGGGCAAGACATTACTCACCTCGTTCAGAGTAAGAGGGGGTTGGACATAGACTGGGACTTGATGAACAGAGAAAGGAAAGAAAGAGGGAATTGAGTTTAAGTTATAAAAGAATGTGAAGACATCCGGTTAGACATATCAACGGGAGCTAATTGGTTGATAACTAGCCCGTAACAACTCACCGGCTGAGGGGGTATTGAAGGAATACCAAGCTGTGGAAAATATGCTCTCAACCACAATTGAGTGAGCCAAAGAGGCCCACTTCCAGTGGGAGAAGCATTGGTCCTAAGTTGATGTTGAAGGTAGGCCATACCTTTATAGAAGGCGGCTAGAAACAAAGAGCAGAGATTTAAAGACCTACCAAGGGCCAACTCATGGGCGATGGGCAAATAGGCCATAGAAGATTTCAGACTAGGAACACAAAGAATATACCTACACAGCCAAACCTGGAGGAAAGCTACGCGCTCTGCATGAGTAGGATCTTTGCCAGTGTTGTCATAAAGCTCCTGCATGCCTGAATAGGAGTCCGTATACTTCTTATCAAACCTTGGAGCAAGGGAGGATATCAGCATGGCAGGAGAAATGGTATCGCCCAGAGGATGAAGATTGACCAAAGCACCTACGTCCCTTAGAGTAATCGACATTGGGCCAAGACGAAAAATAAATGTGTTGTACTCGGAAGACCAGAAACTTAGGGCGATTGGGAAAAGAACAGGGTCATAGAGCGGGGGACATGTGGCAATTTCCAGAAGGTCAGAGATCCTGGCACGATCAAAAAGCGCCTTCGTGGGGCCGTGTTTCATCATGCGCACATGCCAGAGGCGAAAAGTGGTATCAGATTTAGGCCATAAAGCGAATGCTCTTCGCAGACCGGGCTTCAAAGAGAAAGGGTCCAAGAAAGGAGGTTCTTAGGTGCAAGGAAAAAATTGGGCCGTAGCCAGTCGCCCAATGGAGTCTGCGTCCCTGAACGACGGGCCCAAATAGAACTCATTCATATTAGGCCTAGAGGGCAGAAGACTCGATGGGTTTACATAAGGTTTAGTTAGGAGGTCCCAGAAATCTTCGAAAGTAATGCTATTTTCTGAGGAAGCTTTAGACGTAGACATTGTTTCAGCAAATTGACAGGAGGATTGCAAAGGAGATGACCAACTTGAGAAGGTAAATGAGAAGTCAAGGAGAAGATGAATAGTGTCCTTTTATAGAGGGAGAAAAGGGCGGCGACGTGATGGGGGCCGGACGTGGTTATTGGTACAATGTAATGGCGCCTTTTTTGAGTTTATATAAATCGTGCACTTAGGATTTCGGAATTGAAGCGCCAAACATACTTTTTTAGAAGATGGAACGCCACCAAGTGAATATGGCTAATTAATAAGTGATTATATTAATTAAGCCATATTGGGGGTAAATCACATCGACATACAAAATAATAAGGGCCTAAAAAGAGACTTAAGAAAAATTGTACATGTAGGCCCATAGAAAGTACCCAAGCATATAGGCCTAGAAATATATGTCGCCGGTGCCCAATGGATGCCTGTGTAAATTTATATATAGGCCCAATGGAAATTATCCAGCGAGATAGGGCCCAAAATGGATATCGCCCAGATCGAAATGCCTGTATGCGTTGGGCGATTAGAACGATCAATCACTTCATAAGAGTAACCGTTCTTAAACAGCTTTTTCCTTCCTCTCTTATCATTTCTCCCACGTTTCGAGAGTTAAAAACAGTTGAATCATCATGGAGGAGTTACAAACAGTTGAATTATTATGGGGAGTTACAAACAGTTGAATCATCATGGGGGAGTTACAAACAGTTGAATCATCATGGAGGAGTTACAAGCAGTTGAATCATTATAGAGGAAATATGTAGTTATTGGGCGACGAGGTAGCTATTGGGCGACGAGAAGTTTTTTACGCAAGATTAAAGGAAAACGTGTGGTAAAACCGTTTGGTAAAGTATAAAGAAAGAAGATCGAATGACGAAAAAAGGAGACTACTCTCAAAGAACAGAGAGAAATGTAATTTCATTCTATTTTAGTCTTAAATATTTCTTACTGATTGAATTACAGTGTCTTTCTTGCCTTGGAGGCATTTCGTTTTGTTCTTTCATCCTTTGCCAATATTGTAATCTTCATAAATTAAACACCCCTTATTGGGACTTTGTCTCAAAAGATTTGGCGTCTCTTACACATCGTCTGAATCCTTTAATTGTTAGCGAAGGACACACTTTCTGCGCGAAACAAAGTGTATCCATAGATTATGTCACTATCAGTCTATCACAAACATTGATGCGTATCCTTTCAGTTAGATTCTGAAGAAATCTAGGGGCTTCCATCTCTACTCATAAATTCAGGTAAGCGTGTTTTGAAAACAACTATTATACTTTTTTTCCATATATTGTAGAATTTCTTTAGGATCAGATGAACAATTTGTTAACATAAATATAGAACATCATCCTAAATTTATTCAATACAGTGATATGTATTCTATAAACTGCAGCATTTGAAATAGACAAGATTTTCCTTCAGAACTTTAAGATATCCCGTTTCGATACCTTTTAAACATATATTCGGTAGAAGTAAACCATCAAATTGGTGGTATTAAACGTTGTTCATTCAAAAATAAATAATTTTGACAATTTCGAACTTTCTAACATTTACTATATTTTTCTGTATAAATAATATTTTATTTTTATAATCTGTTTTGTATCAAAACGTTATTTTGGTAGCTTAGATAATTTTGACGGATACTAAATATCGTCAAATGTTTCATTTTATTTTGTAAAATTATTTGACAAAAACTTAGTCTTGTTTATATCGAAATATTCTTGACACAAAAATTCTCAAATATTAGTTAAAATAAATTATAAAAAGAATTTAATTTTCCAATGGAAACAAAGAAGCCATCAGAAATTTTCGACCGCTTCTTTGTTTTCGTTGGAAAATTAAATTTTTTTAATTTATTTTAAATATTTTTGAAGTTATGTCGGAAGTCTGTACGTAATTCGTCGATAATAGCTATGGAACTAGGTCGGTCGAAAAATTTCCGTTGGTAATGCCCTATTTTTTAGTAGCGTGGTTACCAAATTTGTGAAGACTTTTTGGTAGAAATTATAAATAGCAAATCTCAAAATAAATCTCTTCTATATGAGAAAAACTTCGGTAAGACTCTCATATATTCCTACGTGGTATGCCTAACCACTTAAATAATAACACGTGCCTAATGTTTGTATTTAATTTTTATTATGTTTCTCTATTTATTTTCACCCTCTTAAATGAAGACACGTGTACGTGTCGTGTCATTTGTGTAAAATTTAATTTACTTTATTTCTCTCTTTTACTTTTTTCTTAATTTAATTTTAATAATTATCTCAATCTTATTCTTATTCGAAAGTTATTTAGACATCAAGTTTCCACTAAGAATTTTTAATTGAACACCTATATTACATTTGAAAACTCTAAATTTAATATTTCATAAATTAATGATTTTAAATATTAATAAAATTCTTCAAATTCAAATTTAATAATTCAATATCTATTACTTTTTCTTTTCTTTTTCTTTTTTTGAATATAAAAAATTCATTAATGATCATACAAAATAATAAATACTTATTAATATTACTATTATTTTCTAGATTGAAATTCTATCTAACTTCACTACATTTATTGTACGAGCTAAATAATGAACGGATGGAGTAAATGTGGTGAAGTTAGGTGAAATTCAACCTATAAACTAATAGTAATAATATGTATTTATTGCTTTGTATTAATACTAATGAATTTCTATTTAACTTAAAATAAAAAAGAAGAAAAGTAATGAGTATTGAATTATTAAATTTGACCTTGAAGAATGTTATTAATATTTAAAATTATTAATTTATTGAATATTAAATTTAGAGCTTTCAAACATAATTTATGTATTAAACTGAAAATATTTAGCAGAAACTTGATGTCCAAATAATTTTTATATAAAAATAAGACTAAGATAAAGATTAAAAATTAAATTTGAAAAAAAATTAATAGAGAAAAATAAATTAATTAAATTTACTCAAAAGACACGTGTCTTCATTTCAGTGAGTAAAAGTAAATAAAAAAATATAATAAAAATTTAATAGGATAAAAAAAATCACATGTCATTAGTTAAGTGGTTAGACTTACCCGTAGGACTATATGAGCATCCTGCAAAAATTTTTCTCACCGCATACCATATAGATTGGCAAAAACTCCAGAGTCCCAAAATTAAGAACGCCTCTTATATTTTCTCGTATGTCTCTGGTTAGTATTTGATTTTACTCGTTTAACATCATTTTCTAATTTAGTATGGGTTTTTCTTAATTGCATAACAAGTATTTTTTAATAATCAATCTTTTTTTTTTGTTTAATGGGTTCTTAAGATTGTAACGGTTGTTTTGCTTTTTAATTACGACAATTTTACCTTCATGGATTTTTTCAATGCATGGTAGTATGAGTTTCATCTGATATCATATTCGTTTGTCTTCAAAAAATATCGTTGGATTCATGCATTGTCTTGAAATCACTTTGCTACTTGAGTCCGTTTTGGAAACTAATTAAAATATCAAATTTCTCTCTCCCACACACAAACACTTTCTCTTAATTTAATTGAGGTGACTTAAATTTTTTTTTTTATACTTTTTACGAAATATTTTTATTGACATGAGAACAATTTATTATTTTGAGTTTTTAATTACATGTATTCTGGATGATTGAATATGCGATAAGTTGTTCAAATTAATATTACATTATATAATAATATAGCTTAACACTTAAAAAATAAATAAAAATTTGTAGAAGTCTGCATAAGTCTTTAATAAATATCTACATAAGTTTACAAAGACTTTTATTAATTCTTAACAAATATATTGAAGTCACTTAAAAATTCACAAATTTCACAAAAGTCTTTAAAAGTCCCATTTGAATACACTCTCATTAATAACAAAATTAATTAAATAAATAAAAATTCGAGTGGTCCCAAAATTTCACCAGATAAATTAATTAAATATACATTAAGCAAATCTTCCCTTATGCATGAGAAGTTCAAGTGAAAATGTATTCTATGGTATGCATTGCTATTAAGGTGACATTGGAAGACTTTCGATTTACGTGGTATTAATATGTAATGAATAGACATTCAAGTTTAAATTTGGTTTCCAATGCATTCTATAGATTGCTATCTAAGTATATTTTATTTTATTAAAATAATATCAAAATTACATTAAATATGCATCGAAAATTTAAATTTACATAGAAAATCTAAATTTTGCTTAGTCAACATGTCTAACGGAGCTTGTTGTGAAAATAATCGCAAGTATACAATGTTGTCAAACAAGTACTAAAGCAGACTTTAGGAGTCCAGAATATCGATCCCACGAAGAATTGATACCGCTATTAATTTCAATTAATTGAGCACTACAAGAATTTGAAACCAAACAACACCAAATGTATATTTAGTTTAATTGTATCTAAAATCTAAATTACTTCTAATCTAGTTCCTAATTTATAATTGTTCACAAGAGAGAATTATTTCGTTTTATAAAATAGATTGATTAAATGAATGTCGGGACTAACGAATCAACAATAGCTATCAATTTCAATTCCAATTACCAAGTCGTCATCATCTACTTACATTGTTTTAACAATCAAATTTCACAAAATCGTTTGATATTCTTCCTCAAACAATACCAAACCTATTCAATTAAGTAAACACAATATATCTCTATGTGAATTTTAACTTAACCGAATGTGTTAAGACCAACTATAAGAATTTATCTCTATTTTTTCCGTGTTTCCTATCGCAGTACTTAATTGGTGAATTACTTCTTAGCTTCAATACAAATTCACAAGCATAATCGTAAATTGGCCAGATTCATGAAAATACAATATAAACACGATAGAAAATTAAAACAAGACAAGCTTCCGAGTCAAGCCTTAATAACTAGAATCAAACAATTAGCAATGTCTACATCGTTCGTCCCAATATTGCGAATTTTAGCTACGCTTGATATTGTTCGAATAAAAATAATATATTTTAATAGAATATATCATCGAGTTCAATAGATAGAAAAGAAAGAGTTGAGAATCTAATCTTGCACCAAACTTTGAGAATCCAATCTTGCGCTGAGCTTTGATAATCTACTCTTGAAATCTTCTACAAAATCTTGATCTTTCCTTGTGTTTTCGTCCCATGTTCTCTCTTTAATCTTGTCTCTTCTATCTCCGTTCTCCCCCTATTTTAACCTAGATTAGGTCCTTATATAGTTCTTCATCTATATTGAAATTTGTGACCTTGAAAACGACAAAAATTCCCCTACTCATAAACCAAAATTTTGTAACTGATGGGCTGTGGAACTGCGGCAAGCAACCCCCAGGGGTTGCTGCGGCTTGCTTCCCGCGACCTGACCGCGTCAAATAGCCCCTCTAGGGGCTATCGCGACCATACTGAGGCCCATGGCCCATGGTCCCTAATTTTGCCTTTTAGGTCCCTGTCTTCCAAAGTAGTTTAATTTGGCCAACACTTGAACTTTTTTGCATATTTTGTCCTTTTTGCTTCAAATGCTTCCCAATATATGTATTCGCCTATTACAATTGATATTCACGCCCAATTAATTAGTAATCTACTCAAAAGATAGAAATAAATCAAGTTTATTCACAAGTGTAAAACACGTTTATTAGAGCTCTAGACATTGACTATTTTTTTTTTGCCACGTCAGTTTGCAGTCTTTGACAGCTTGTATTAGAGAAGAATTTTTTTTAGACATTATCTATTTTTCTTATGTAGCAAAAAAAATATAGCAATCCACCATTGCATTGGAGATGTTCTTATATCAAAGTTTAAGAAATTAAAAGAATTTTTGAAAAAAAAATAAATCGAATTCTCTTTTCATATAGTACGTTAAGCACATGGATACAAATACTTATGAAGTTTGAAAGTTGGATCCCAATTATTCATGAGATGTATCTACTTTAAAGTCATAGAAATCAGACCAAGAAAAGTTTTGCTTGCCACTAAGAATAGCTTTTATTAGTTTTTGTATTGACAATTTAAAGGAATAAATCAATGGCTTAAATTTTAACTTCCTTAATATTTATGTGGTGATTATATGAAGTACAACAATCCCATTAATAATACTAATCCAAATGATAACAATATTTTTGACAATGCCTTAGAATCCGCCATCAAAAAGTAGGAGAAATTTTACAATCTTGATGCAACTGGAGTTCTTGATTCTGATACTATCAACAAAATGCAGCAGCTTGCCTAGATGTGGAGTACTCCCAGAGCCTTTTTGAGCTAAACTCAGGAAATCCTAATAACATAGGTTCTAAATATTATTCTTTCTTTCGAGGTTCACCTAGGTGTCGTAAGAAAACATTCAAATACAAGATGCAACAATATCCATAAAAAGGGCAATAGAACAATGGGGTTCTCTTACACCTTTCAAATTCTTCCCTTCCACCCAAAAAACCAACCAGCTGGTCCATTTGGGGTAGGGGTTGGGGACTTAGGCCAGATTATTACGAGACCATTTAAAAAATAAATAAATAAATTGGGCATGCCTAGTGGGCTAATCGTGCCAAACCAAATAGCCTGATTTTTTTGGACTGAACCGGGCCAAAATCTGGGTTATCTGGGCTAGTCCGCCGGGGCTGGCCATTTCGCCACCTCTAATCTGGCCCGATTTTGAGCCGAAGCGAGTGAGGCAACCGCATCACGCCCAAAACAAAGGGGCCCATTTTCATTAAAAAGAAAATTTATTTGTGATTACTGAAGTTGGCCTAAAAAATATAGGAAAAATTGTCAATAAATCACCTGCACGTGACATATTTCAAATTAGGTCAATTTTTTTTTTTTTAAATTGTGATTAAGTCATACTTTATAGCAGTGTTCTAAAAAGTGCGCCTAGGCGACGCCACGCCTCGCCTAGACCCTAGGCGCACGCTTTTTTGGTCAACTATTTTTTTAACTAAAAAGCTTGCACCTAAGCTCGCATATGCACGTCTAGTCGCGCTTAATTACGCCTAGGCGCGCCTAGTCTCGCGCTTTTTAGTTAAAAAGATTATTTTTATCTTTTTTTAAAAAAACTATTTAAAATGATATTAAAAATAAGAAAACGCTTTTTCACGCTTCGCTCTCGCTTCACCCTCGCCTAAGCCTCGTCTAGGCCCAAAAAGCTTGAAGCTTGGCCTCCACGCCTAGCCACGCTTTATGCATTTTAGAACATTGCTTTATAGTAATATTTTAAATTAATTTCAAAATCACCCTTGTTAACCATATTTTCCATCGGCACATTCTTCTACCTCCACAACCTCCTCCACCTCCGATGACCTCCAGCGAGTGCTTCTTTTACGGCGCAGTGTGACTTTTTATTTCTCTATAGTAAAATTTGGTGTTGGTGGCTTGGCTTGGCTTGGTGGATTTTCTTGTGGTTGTGGCTGTTTTATCTAAATCTCTTCATTTACTTTTTTAAATCTGTAAGGTGTTTGTGAAAAGTAATTGCCTTGTTTTGTAGATGATTTTCTAGAACCTGTTAGATAGAGTGAGCATTTCACGGATTATTGCACTTCTATGTTTGATTGTGTCTTTTGTTTTAGTTTCAGAGGTGGGATTTTCAGGTGATGGAGGGGAAATGATGGGCTCATTTTTTTGGAGCTGGTTAAGTATTTCCATGGCGTATTCGAGTGCATTGAGCTGTGGATGGGCTGTGAATCCATTGGAGAGTAAGAAAGCTTGAAGGGAAGACAATGTACCATGGTGCAGTATAGTCCCTTTTGCCAGCAAGAGAATTTGATCAATGGTGGAGAGTATCTTGAAACTTGGTTGATGAATGGATAAAACTACCGTGCGGTGGCAGGAATCGGTGATTGATCGGAGTGTTTGCATCACATTCAAAGCTAAACCACTGTCAAGATCGGATGTTGGTTCACCAAGAAGCAGCACCGCCGGATCATGGAAGAGGTTGAACCTAATAGAAACTCGACGTCTTTCGCCACCTACAGAGAGGCCATGAGCAAGTCTTGTGTCTGCTAAGTGTGTAAGCCTGACTTCATCAAGAAGAGAGGCAACAATGGTGGGAATATCAGAATTTTTGGTTATTTGTTTAGCTGAGAAGGATCCATTGACGTCAAGAGGAATTCTTTATGTTGAGAGTGTGAAGAAAAGTGGTTGGAATGGAGAGGTGGAGCTGGTGTGGGTTGAAGGAGAAGATCATTGCTTTCACTTCTTTTGATCCTGATTTGCCATGATTAGTTTTAGCCATGATTTGCTTCGTAAAATATGACTTGAGACCGTATTATAGAAAATAATTTGATATTGTATTATAGAATAGCGGTTTGATACTTGTATTAATTTAGCCATTTGATCAGATTATAGAAAACAATTTGATATCGTGTTGTTTGATCTTGATTATACAAAACAATATCACAGAAAATAGTATCAAAATAGAAATGGGCATAAAATTCACATACATGATCAGAATTTTTATTATAATATGTTTTCGGAATGGTCTCGACGAGCCGGTCAAGACCAGTCGCTTTGCGACTACTGGATTTTACCTGTTTGAAGTCGTCTCTTTAACTTAAAATGACAATCTTTAATTTTTTTTTATCAAAACAGTATCATACATCTTCTAAAATAGTATCACAGATAAATATATCTTAATTTATTAGTATCATACATGAAAATATATTAATAAAATAGTATCATAGGTTGAAACAGTATCATAATAAAACGATATCAAAGATAAAAGCATGGTGTAAGTGTACCATAGGACATTATCTAAATAAAACAGTATTATAGAGAAAACAGTATCATATATAAAACTAAGTACAAGATGTTTTAATAGTTGAAGTAATGATACTCTTCTTAAAATACTCCATTAGTAGTACAAGTTCATAGGTTTAAACATTGTCATAATAAAACAATATCAAAGATAAAAGCATGGTATAAATATACCAATGTACATTATCTAAATAAAATAGTATCATAGATAAAAAAGGTCATCATAAAAAAGCAAGATCACAATAAAATAATATCACAACAAAACAGTATCACAACAAAATAGTATCACAATTAGCGTTTTTTTTTTACAATTAAGGGTATGTTAGTCTTTTAGCTCTAAAATGTGACTTTAATTGAATTAAGTTTTAATTATATGACTTTTAGAAATCATAAGACACAAACAAAATGAATTATGGTCTTGAATTTATCAAAAATATATATTTGTGTATATGGCCCAAATTTGAATGGGCCCAATCTTTATTACTCTCGTCCATGTTTTTTTTTTTATAAGTTTTAAGTTAACAATTAATTCTATAAAAGATTTGTGGGTTTTGAATGCATACTATAATTTGGGACCCATTGGGAGCCTAATTTATGGAAATTGTCTCAAGTCCCAAAAATCACATAATTGGCCCTACCTCTAATAGAGAGAATATGTAAGAATTTAACTTTCTTCTTCTTTAATTCTATTGAATATTGTATAACAAGTCCATCGATCTTGTGTGTGTGTGTGTGTGTGTGTGTGTTGGAAATTTGTTCAAATGAAATGTGAGATTGAAAGTTTAATGGCTCACAAATAAACTTAGAAGAAGTCTAGGGCTCACAAGCAAACTTGAAAGAAGTTTGGGAGGAAACACGATTGTCGGGTCCATGATGGTACTCATTAAATTGACTTCAAAATAAGTTAGTACCATTGGTGGTGTGTTGGCGGCAACAAGATTAGTGGAGAATTGAGTCTTGGATCAAAATAATTAAATTGACTTCACAAAGTGAAACCTTGCCGTTGTTTTAAGTGCATATTGGACGGTATTGAATTATATTTTAAGTGTTTATAAATTGTAGATCATATGAAATATGTGAATAATAAACGCAGTAGTAAATTGTGGATCTTATAAAATATATAGATAAAAATATTTTTAGTTAATTTGATCGCCTTTAAATTATAATTTAAATTAAAGCAAACAAACACTAAATTATATCTCAATAATTTAGGTAAGGGATAGACTCTTTTGGTTGTGTATTAAAGGATTGGTCTTATTATAATGATCATGGTTGTGTCCGTTAATTTTTGTTGCCGGTTTTGAAATGCATAGTTACACTTCATGTATAGACATGTTTATTGATTGACAGTATGTGAAAGTTTGGTTTTTATGATATCACGTAGATAGGCCGTGTCCATTAAAATGAGAAACGTTGATACTAAGCACCGATATCATGAGAAAATTATATTATTACCGAGTAAAGAGTAAAAATATATAAAAACTTATTTTCTTTAAGATAGCCGTGTGATTGAGACCACATGGATGATATGAAACTCAAGGTTTAAAGATCAAGTCTATTCTAGGGTGCTAACATGTAGACCCCGCTAGTAGTAGTATTGTAACGTCACATGATTTTTTTCTAAAATTTATTTATTTTTTAGGAGTTTGGTGCTAGCTAATAGTTCAATTAGTGTCAATAAGAATAAAAAGTTAAGTTGCTGAAAATGAGTTATAGTTGTGTAACCATTGTGCAGCTGTTGCAGCACAAAGAATTGGTCTTATGATGCTGCAGAAAATACAATTGATATTCAAACAACTGTGAAGCATGAATTAGGGCTTGTTCTTGGACTTGGGCACATCACAAACGAGAGGAAGCTATTATGTTTCCTAGAATTTTCAAGGGCACAAGAAAAGCTTTACATGCAGATGATATTAAGAGTATTAAGGCTTTGTAAAAATTCAAAAAATTTATAGTAACAAAATTTTATGTTCTTTTCTTCTTTAATTATGTCGAGTATCGTATTGTGAGTATCCCATGAGAAAAGTCATAAAATTGTGATTATAAGATTAACGTAAGCCTCTTAGATTAGATATAGAACCTTGTAAGCCTCTTATATATGTAATATGTGACAATTTGGTGTACACATGCCAGGGAGGATTTCACTACCCGTAGAGGCAGCTTTCCACCGAAACCACCCTACTCATCTCACTTCCCACTGCTTCCAAATCCCGCCTATGATCAAACTCCACATGCCGCCACCTACCTTGCCCTGGTCTACACAAAACTCTACCTCTTGAGCCTCAACAAACACTAAAGAAGTGTATTCAATTGAAACTTTTAAAGACTTTTGTAAGTAGGTGATTTTTGTGGAATTTATAGACTTTGAAGTGACGTTTAATAGAATATCACATAAACGTATGTAGACTTTCATTAAAAACTTTTAAAAACATCTATTTTTGAAAAAAAAAATGCTTAAGTTAAATGCCGATATAATGTAATATTATTTTGAACAATTTCTTACATGTTCAAAACATCCATAACACATGTAATTACAAATCCCGACCATTGACTGCTCGACCGTGATTTTCAATATGGCGGATTGCTTGACATTTTTACCCACGATTGGGAATGAAAGAAAGCCCATTGTTCGGGATTCAAGATGGCTCATCACTTGATCCCAATTTTCGCTTTTTTTTTTTTTTTTGTTGAGTGCACTATTTGTCATATATACTGCCCCCGACTTCTTTTTAAGGCTAAACAAATTTCTCCTAAAACTTGCTCTCTTGCATTCTAGTAATTGTTGTAAAACTAGGTCACTTTTAATCAAATTCTTATTATCCAAAATTCCTAAAACTTGTATTCGGGGTTTAATCTTCTTTTAAACATTGCAAACAAAAAATGTTGATCGTTAACAATATACAAAATATCATACTTCTCCGTTCCAAGCAAAACCTCTTTTACCAATCTCTTTGAGAAATTATAGTATTGAATCAGATTTTTTCGAATTCTTTATATTTGGTTAAAACAGAGGCAACTTATGAAGCTGCTTCAGGAGAAAACTGATGTTTGTGTAGCCAAAAATCGTACATTGTAAGGGTATTTAACTCTATTTTAATAATGTCAACTGTTTGCAATGTAGGCGCGTCGTTTGCTATGTAGGCTAACTCGTTAGTTTTGACTGACGGATGTCAACTTTTGTATGAATAGAAAACAAATTTGTGAGTTGATGTATGATTTTGAAATAAAGTTCACTTCATTTATAATTTTAAAACAATGAGTAAAATTTATGAACCATATGCGTAATTAATCATAATATTGAAAGTAGAGAAAAATTTGACTAGTCCCACTCTATTACTCTTATTCTTTTTAAACCGTCCCCATTATTACTTTTATATCTACATTTTTTTTTTATTTAATTTGAAATTCACGATATTATAGAAAATTACTATTATTTTATTCATACTATCTTCTACTTCTATTCCCCATTGCCCCTCGTTCTCCCAACACAACTCTATAACAATGGCAAGGGCCTTATGTTGGTGTGCTAATGCGGAGCTAGGCAACAAGGATGGGTAGCAAGAGCACGAGTTGATTGTTGAGAGTGTGTGAAGTTTGTGACGTAAGTAAGAATGAGCTTCATAACCTTTCCCATTTTAAATGTTTGTTTATATTATTATTATTTTTAGGAAAAAAATGCATATTTAGTCTTCTTACTTTTTAAAAATTGCATCGAACAACTCCAACATTTGAGGAAAATATGTATGGCAAGTCTTTGTGACAAAATTTTCTTTCCTTTTAAATAAACAAAAGACAAAAGACAAGAAAAAATAAAAATAAAAATAAAAAATAAGGTGCCTCTATACACACAAATATGAAATATCTATCTATATTTCCTGTCATTATTTCAATATATTTTTTGTCTTAATTTCGTGTTTGGCTACATGCTATACGTGAGAGGGGTACAAGAGAACGAAGTCAAACCAGTATTCAAACTCGTTGTTGAGTCAAATCGAGGGATTTAACCCCAAAAATGAGGTGTCATGGTACCAAGGGAAGCGCATAGCATACATTTACATGGCCAGGATCAAGCATAATGGGTCCCATTACATGTGCATTTGGGGCAAGGTCGTTATGCACATGGCAACAACGATATTGTCTATGCCAAGTTCAAGTCTAATCTTCTCTCCATATCCATGGTTGCTCGCGTTCGTGTATTCATGTACTTGAGCAGTATTTGACAATATTCATCATTTAGTTTTCATTTGAACTATAAATGGAATTTTATTTTTCAATACAAAGTAATTTGATTTTTATGTATGTTGATGGCTGCTAGAAGAAAATGGCCTTTTTTCTTTTCTTTTCTTTTCCGTGGATTTCTTTTCTCTTAATTTGATAATATTTTATTAGTACTATAATATGTCTAGTAGGGTGGATAGCGGTTGCAGTGAAAGAAAAATAGAATCTCTTTGTTCTTTTTCATTTTGGAGTGTACATTTGATTTGATTTTATTCATATATTTTTTTTTTTTTTGTCTTTTGTTTTTTGCTTTTATTTAAAAGGGATGACAATTCCTCATAAAAATCTATCGTGTTTATTTCTTGAAAGATAAAGATGTTCGGTCTTATTTTTAAAGTTATATCATATTTTACGTTTTTGAAAGATTAGAGATCAAATACATTAGGTCTTTTATTATTTTAAAAATAGTAGGAATTTTATTTTGTTTAGATTAATTCTCAATATAATTAGGGTTTGTTGTTGCTAGATTGTTTCACGAATAAAATTTGAGATCTTCTTTTTTTTTCCCTTTCCTTTGATTAGTATTCTTTGTAAATTAACAAATATTTGATCTCCAAATTCTCAATATTGAATCAAATCATTGAGTTTTTGAAATCTTAAGGTTAGGTTTGTTTTCAATTAAATTTTTCTTTAAAAATTTAAAAGTCAAAGTCAACAATTAATTTTTAGCATTTAAATGACCCATGATTTTTCAATCACACGTTCATCAACTTTTTGAAAAATCGATTTTAATCAAAATCAAACACACCCTAAGTATATTTCATAATTTTGTTGAATCAATTTGCGATTATTATTAGAAAACGACAAATAATTAAAGCAAATCCAATATTAATATTTTTCATGAGTAAAATTATTGAAATTTTGTGTTTAGAATTTGGAGATTTTGAACAAAATAGGAGTGTTGAATTTGGAAGCCAAATATGGTCAATTCGTCATAAATTAGAGTTATTAATTATTAGGATAAAATTATATAATTTAACCTTAAAGTCGAGTCAAGAATCCTCTCCAACAGGCAACAACAAACAATCCCCCACCCCCACCCTCACCCTCACCCTCACCCTCACCCTCACCCTCTGATCCTATCTGTTCTTCACACACAGAGACTCCTCCAAAGTTCTTCTACCAAGACCCAACTTTTTAATCCGATTACGCCATTTCTGTTTTCTTTACAGCTTATCTTGATCATAAACCAGAGTGAAAAAATGGGTGGAAATGGAAAAATACGGTGGTGGAAAATCTCTTTAAACAAATCCTCCAAGTCTGAGACCAAAAATCGCCACCCCAAGAATTCCTCTGCCCCATTTTCAACTCCTTAATGTTGGATCCCGTCGTTGTTTCCTCCGGCCAAACCTTTGAGCGCCTGTCCGTACAAGTCTGCAGAGATTTAGGTTTCACGCCCAAGCTCCCGGACGGGTCGGAACCCGATTTCTCCAGTGTAATTCCCAATTTAGCTATAAAGAGTACTATTCTTAACTGGTGTAAAAAAATCGGGTCGGAGCTCCCGAGGCCGCCGGAATATTCAGAAATCGAGTCCATTGTTAGTTCTATGATGGCTGCGGACTCATCCTCTAGTATTGACGAAAATCAACGATTTAGGGTTTCAGAAAGGAAGTGTTGAAGGAGTTGCGGAAAATCCTCAGGTTTCATTCTCACGTGCGGCTACGGAATTGAATCCTCAAGATTTTACTCCTGCAGCTCCGAAGAATCCGTGATTGCTAATGGCTCCCCTTTGTTGCCGTTTACTACCAAGCCCTCTTGCATTTCGTATTCGTCTTCACCCTCAACGTCATCGGAATTCATTTCTGATAGTATTCCGATTTCTTATTCATCGGAGGATGAGAATTTTGTCAGCAAGATGACAAGTTTGGATGCTTTTGATCAAGAGCAAGCTGTGATTTTGTTGCGGAAAACCACTAGGAGTAGTGAAGAAGCTAGAATTGCGCTTTGCACGGAAAAGCTTTTATTTGCTTTGGGGCAATTGTTGAATTCACGGTACGCCGCCGTGCAAATCAACGCGGCGGCGGCGTTGGTAAATCTGTCGCTTGCAAAATTAAATAAAATCAAGATTGTAAGAGCTGGGATTATTCCACTCTTAATAGAAATTTTGAAGAATGGTTTTGAAGAATCACGAGAACATGCTGCAGGTGCAATTTTCAGCTTAGCGCTTGAAGATGAGAACAAGACTGCAATTGGGGTGCTGGGGGCGCTGCAGCCTTTATTGCACGTTTTGAGATCCGGCAGCCTGCGGAGCCGCCATGATGCAGCCCTGGCGCTGTATCACTTGACGTTGATGCAGAGCAACAGGGTGAAGATAATCAAGCTTGGAGCGGTCGGAGTCTTAGTGGGTATCCTGAAGGATGCCGAGGTGGCGGACCGGGTGGTGCTGGTGGTGTGCAACCTAGCAGCATGTCCGGAGGGACAGTCGGCATTGTTGGATGCCAATGCGGTGGAGTGCCTGGTGGGGATGTTGAGGAACTGGAACAAGTTGGACTCTGAGTCAACTCGTGAGAATTGTATTGCGGCGCTGTACTCATTGAGTCATGGAAGTTTGAGGTTCAAGGGACTAGCAAGGAAAGCAAAGGCGGCAGAGGTGTTACGCGAGGTTGTGGATAGGGGGAGTGATCGTACAAGAGAGAAGGGTCAAAGAATTTTGGAGGTATTGAGGGGAAGAGACGAGGAGGAGGAAGGGGACGACGAGGTGGACTGGGAAGCCGTGATGCAGGGTAGGTTGAGTCGGGCAAGGTACCGAGTTGGTGGGAATAATGGTCCCAACTCAACTGAGTTCTGAGTTTGAATGACGCGAACATTTGGTGTAATTGTTGGTAATTTTGTGAAGCAAGTCAATATTCATGCTAGGCTTTTGATTATTTTGTGGGTCCAAATACAATCCAAACCCAAACCACTTGTTTATATTTTTTGGTCATTATTTAAGATTCTTGTGTAAATACAAGTTGAAAGAGTTCATTTTGGTGGCTTTTCATATCATTTTTATACATGTCAAGTGTCAACTATGTTGTGCTTAGGTTGAGACCATTTCGTTGTATATGTTTGACAATCAAGGGCGATAGAGGTGTCACGGGAGGTTGTGGAGAGGAAGGGGAGTGAGCGGGCGAGGGAGAAGGATTGAAGATGTTCGGTGGTGTTGAAGAGTAGGGTAGAGGAGGAGGAGGAGGAGGAGGAGGAGGAGCTGGATTGCGAAGCTTTGATGGAGCATGGGGTGACTCGGGCAATGTATCATGTTGAACAATTGATGGTCCTAGCTCAACCGAGGTGTAATTTTTGGTCGTTTTGTAGTGCAAGTTAATATTGATTCTTCGTGTTTGATTATTTTTGTGCTTTTTGTTTGAGTCAAGCTTGTTTATTTCATTTTGTAATCATTTAGGATTTATTTGTATATAGTGGTAATGGTTTAGTTGAAGTTGCTTTCAATTGTATAATTTATACAAGCCAAATGTATTGTGCTAGGTTAGGTATGCTCAGTACATTTCTTTTGGTCAATAAAGAGTTTTTCCTTCAATGTTTAAACTTATTAACAATTTGGCCTTGTTTCAACGGTAATTATCTATACCCTTCAACCTTAAGTATTCAGCTCCCTTCTTTTTCTGCATGGTGTATGGATAACAATGTTTAAAAAGCAAACGTGACTAGATGTAGATGTCGACTTTCAAGTTAGACAATATCTAAGAGGCGTGAAGTCCGGAGGTCGTGCCTTACACCCGTGAGCCCAGCGCCATCTAGACGCAGTTTTTTAAAATAGTAAAGAATCGTACATATTAAAATCATCTTAAAAATAAGAGATTTAATTAAATATCAAAATCGAAATAACAATTAATATTTCAAAACATAAAGAATTATGGAAAATATCTCAGCTCAATATACAACTAAAAGCAGAAGACAAAATATATTCTTATCAAGCTAAGGATCATAAGATAGAACATATACGCATTAATGAATGTACAAGTTATGTACGGAGATTGCAACTTCTTTTGTACGATGCAAACTGATAAACTTGTGGAAAATATTGAGCATGTTTCAAGCTTAGCACTTATCAGCCAAGCTAAGGGCTATTTTTAGGGTAGATCACTAGTTAGGAGACAAATGTTAGAGAAATGCAGTGCTTGAAACATATGTAATTGATATATATGTCCTTGCAATACATAAGACTCACTTGAAGATATTATTGTTCATGTTTTCGTTTAAAACGACGTTGTTTTGAGTGTTTTTTTTTAACAAAAAAAAATACGACGTTGTTTTTTCCCTCATTAAAAACTTAATGCATCTGTTCTCTTTGTTGAATGCGTCTTTCTTCGTCGAACAAACCTTACCCTCCACCCGTTTCTTACAAGCTCTTACACGACAAATCTCTCAATTGGTAATAGGTTTCTATTGAAATGAATCTGACTCAGGTATGATTTAGCTTCAATTTTTGCCTTTGTTTCGCTTTTTTTAGATCTGTTCTTTGTCCTTTTCTCTCTCGATAATTGGCGATTTTTCTTATAAATTTTCTCTTTGATTTTAATTTTTCTATGGTAGGGATGGGAAATGGGAATGGTGGAGGAAATGCCAATAGAGAGGCCTACTTGCGGTTAGTTGTGGAGGTGCAGGCGGCTTTCGCTAGGGTTTCTGAGATCGCGGCCAGTGAATGGATGGTTTTGGAAGTTATGTCCAACAGGACCGTAAAATGTTATTCATTCAAAGTTTGGATTTTTTTTTTCTATTTTTTCAATGTTCATCTATGTATTAGTTTCCTTGTGGATTATATTTTTTCCCAAAACAAGTTATATAGTGCTTCTTGGAGTTGGTTTTTGTGGTTAAAGTCTTAATATGTATGTCATCGCAAAATGATCTTCTAATGTTTCAATCACAGTTTTGTGGGACATGGTATTAGCAAAGAGATACAGTCACATAAACACTAAAACATAGTAGCACCAGTATACATGGAATTAGGGGATTAATTGGTTTGGGCATGTATAATTCATGACTGTGCTTTCAAGATGAGAGGAAGAGGAGCAATGTTTGGACGAATCTAATTCGCTTCAAATTTTGGAGTGTTACATTTTCTTTTACTCCATTGTTGACGGGTTTGAGTGAATTAGCTAAGTATTACAATAAGATATCTCAATCTTAGATTCTGTTGTACGACTACATGTTCCCAAGTAATATTTTGTCTATTTTATTCTAAAGATCGTATCTAATATAGAACTATGAATTTCTATTTTGGTGTCACTTGCCCATAAGCAAGGAGTTGTAGCATTATATGAATCAGGAGGCGTGTACGTTGTGGCACTTCAAATGCCCACTGTGCCAGATCTTAATCGTTTCTCAAAATTATTGATTAGCAAACGCAAAATAAAAGTTTGTTCTTACCAGGCTAATAGATAGTGTGATGCAAACTACACTCAAGACTTGAATAAAAAAATAAGCACTTTTTTTAGCCATGAAATAAGAAATAGATTTTGTTTTATTTCCTTATCATGATTATTAGTTTTAACACATTTTCATTTCTTATTTAACAAATTTCCGTTATTGTTAGGAATTTTAAGTAAAAATAAGATTAATTTTTCTTAATAATGTAGATTGTTATTGTTGGTACTCAGCCATATTGATTTTTTCTAAATCTCTTCAAAACTTTGTTATACGGAGAATAGTAAATTTGACTCAATAAAACCTGATGGTCAGTTTAATATCATTTTGTGGGTGAAAAGTGTAATGTGTGAAATTTGTAAAGCTCAATTCGACAAGGGTTGTCTATCTTTTTGGTTTTTGTTACATTTTTTCAAAAATTCAAAATGTTCGATTTTGTGGGGAGTTGAACTTTGTTGCCGAATTTGTGAGGAATAGCGTGGATTCGTGATTGCAAGTTGAAACCCTGATTAAGAACTTTTTGGTATAGAGAAGTTCTTTGTCGGTAAATTTGAATTGATTACAGTTTATTTTCATTTTTTGGGTGAAAGTGTAACGAGTTAAATATTTGAATAATCACTCAACTTTTAGTGTCGTCTTTATTTACTCACCGAACTTTAAAATAGTGTTGAATGCTCACGAACTTTACAACATTACTCGCGTGCCGTTACTCACTCTTAACGATCCATTAACGGAAAAGCACGCATGGCAAAGGCGCCCACGTGGCATACGTTTTGCCAACTAATGTTCGATTGTCCGCCCGTCGACAATTTGATTTTTGAATAATTTGAACTTTTAGTCTTGTTTTTTCGTTCCTCATTGAACTTTAAAATGTTCTTTGAATGCTCACTCAATTTTCAAAGTTACACCGTTACTCATTTATGACGATTTCATAATGAGACCATTGACGGAATGCCCACGAAGGCGGCGGAATGAAATCGTTTGTTTAATTCGATTAGGTTCATCATTTTGGACATCTTAAAAATGCATTTTTGATGACATGTGTGCGACTATTACGTTTGGTAGATTAATAGCACAAAATAGATGACACGTGGTCATTTAAATCGATGACGTGGGTATTCCGTTAATGGACCATTATGGAATCGTCATGAGTGAGTAACGGAGTTTAACTTTGCAAAGTTGAGTGAGCATTCATCAACATTTTAAAATTCAGTGAGTGAACGAAGACAAAACTAAAAGTTCAGTGATTATTCAAAAAATCAAATTGTTGACATAGCGAGACAACTTCAACATTAGTTGGCAAAACGTATGCCACGCTGGTGTTCCATCTATCACGTGTGCTTTTTCGTTAATGGATTGTTAAGAGTGAGTGCTTGAAGTAACTTTGTAAAAGTTGGTTGAAAGATTCAAAGACTATTTTAAAGTTCGATGGGTAAATAAAAACGAAACCAAAAGTTGAGTGATTATTTAAACATCTAACTCAAAATGTAACCTATGTTTTTTTCTTTTGAGGGTAAAAGAGTAACCTTTGAATTTTCAGGTCATTGTATTGTTATATAACCTTCACTTCAATCAAGTTTCAATCAATTGAATTCTCTTAGTTTGATTGTGTAATGCCCTGATTTCTCCTATTTTGCTAGTTTATCAGAAATTCACATGTTGTGCTGGAATGATTACACCTTGCATTAGATTGCCTTATTTAAATTGGCAGAATTGGTATTGTTTTAATAATTTCTGCATAAAAGTTTTTAATCTTTGTTTCCGTAAATGGTTAAATCTTAAATCATTTCGGATTAGGTTTTACTAATCGAGAATTCACGTGACTTGCTACTGCTTCTTCTGTGCATGTTAATCTTCAATATTTCTTGCATAGATAAACTTGAGGTAGGTCCTGACTTTTGTTTGTCCAATCTTCTTGACTTTCAGTCTTTGAGTTTATCTTGGAATACGATAGCACCTACCTCATTTGAGGTTAGTAGAATTTCCTGTTTATCAACCAAATATTGGTAACTTTTGGTGATTGCTATCCACAAGTAAACATCAAATTTATAAAGTATGATAAATGTATAAAACACACGCATTACGTATCTATTGAATTGTCCGATGTAATCTCATTTATCATGAACAATTACATGATCTTATTATCTGTAATATTTACTTCTATATTTTCTAATTTTTGCCAAATTTAATTTAGGTTTTATTTTTTGTAACTCGAAAAAATATTTAAAGATTTACCAACTTTAAAATTGATATGTTATTTAATACTATATTAGCATTAAACAATTAAAATTTATTGAATAATCAAATTTTTGAATAAAATATT